>BPTQ01000005.1:12212294-12407038 GCA_019973895.1 Chrysanthemum seticuspe
AAAAAGATAAAAAAATAATCTTCCTCAACCCCAACCTTAGCGTAGTAACTTCTCACTAGCATTCCTATTCCCCTAGAGAACGATATCAATACCCGTGGCTTACCCTAATACTACACTACAACGATTAGGTTCACTGCCTAGGGTGTTGAAAAACTTGCTCGACGAAAAGGAAGTTCCTTTGACCCCGAACGACGCGTGTAGCGTCATCAAGTTTTTGGCGCCGCTGCCAGGGAATAGAATAGCTAGTTAGTAGTCCACCTCGTTTAGGTTTCTTTGCTTGATTCCTATCAAGTAAACTTTTTTTTCTCATTTTTAGCTTTCTCGTACTCTATCCCCCTTCTTCGTGACCTTTGTTCATAATCCCATCACTTTTCATCATGGAAGGTGATAACCAACCACCACTCATCAACCAACCACCAAACAAATACCCACTGCTTGACCCAGCCTTTGCCAACCAACTTCGAGCCCGTATTATTAGCGAAATTGAAGAGCTTAGAAAATTAAATAGGATAATTGAAAATACGCTCGAGGATGCCCTTAAGGAATCTGATCACCCTTTAGATAGTGATTCGAACACAAGTGATTCGGATGATGATCTAGAAGAGGGAGATTATAAGGTGTTAGAAATTATGGAGGGTAGTAAGGAGGAGGAAGAACTTAGGGAGTATTTTGATTCATACCCTAAAGGGAAGAAAACCGCGTATCACTATAACGTAGTTAACTTCCCAAGACCACCTTTCGAGCCTCGCATAAGAAAGGGAAACTCTAAAAACATCAAAATACCGTGTATGATTGGATACTTATATAGGGATCACACCTACATTGACTATAAGGCACCCATGAATATAATGTCTAGGCTCTATTACAATTGGATCATGAGCAAAAAGCTAGAACCTATGAGGGACCCCTTTCGCCCTAGGAAAGCAAGTAACTATGTGGGGAGGGTTAAGGGATTGCATGTCTTCATAGGTAACTTCACATATAGGTGTGATTTCATGATTTTGGAAAATGTTAAGGGCATCATTGATGGGTTTTTAGGAGATGTGATACTTGGGAAACCATTTATAGAGGAGTCTAAGATGGTTTATGATCGAGAGAAGGGAATAGTCGAGCTCTCAAATGAAGTCGAGAGTGTTAAATATATAATGCCCTACAAGAATAAGAAGTTTGAAGGCATGGATAATTTAGATGTAGATAACATTCCTACATTCGAAGTAGACTGGAAGAACAAAGTTTACTACACTGCTTGTCTTGAACTAGGCCCTGAATATATTCGTGATGAGAGAAGAGTTAAGGAAATCGAATGGGCCTCTAAGATTAGGGCAACGTAGGAGCACGACTACGAGTCTAGCTACAAGACTCTTAAATAAAGAAAAGCGCTTCGTGGGAGGCAACCCATGCTTAATTGTTTGCTTGTTAGTGTCATATGTCTTTTATTGATTGTTTATTCTCATATTTAAATTTGTAAAAATACTTTATTTTGTTTTTAACCTCGTCTTAATTGCATATAAAGGTATTTTACATAAGCGATAAGTGTAGGGAGGATTACACACGTTTTCAAGGAAACGTAAACATGAGAATAACAATTAACTAAAAGATATATATGTGTGTTTGTTCGTGTCAAATGCTTGTATCGAGTCATAATGGATGTTTTGCAGAAGTTTTTTTTCCAGATTCTAAAGATGTAAATTTTCCAGAATTTTTTTCAGAAAATCGCAGACCAGTTTTTGTCAAGATAACCTGACGGCGTCAGGAAGGAGTAAAAACAACAGATTACTTTTTTTTCTCGTTTTCTGAGCTACTTATAAATTTTTGAAAATTTTCAGGTCTTAATTTTCCAGAAATTCTGTAAACATCCATTCCACAAGCATTATATCCTAGTTTAAATCGAGTCTTATATATATTATTACCGCCGATTTTACGTGAAGGTTTCGTTTGTTTTCTTCAAGTGTGCAGGTTTAATTTATCAAGTAGAAGTTACATAAGATTGGAAGGAGCTTTTCACGCATAAATTCTTCTTGGAAAGGATTTAACCACTACTTCACACACGGATCCTACCGAGCTAATCAGGGGAGTATTAGTTTCTTTCGTTTTTAATTACCTTCCATTATCATAACTTTGATACTTTCGGGGAACATTGGGGACAATGTTCAGTTTAAGTGTAGGGAGGGAAAATAAAACGGGAACTTTGAAACTATGCTTATCCTTGAATATTTGTTTTGTCCAATTGTATTTGTGTAATAAACCATGAGAAAATGTCGGTTAGGGTAATTTTGGCACCAAATATAAAATTTTTCATGATATATAGGAGTGGGCCATTAGTCTTAACAAAAGCGTCTCACATATAGGAAGTTGCATGACTAGCACAAAAAACCCTTTACCACCTAAATTCCACCCAAAATGTGAGGATCGCCCTTAGATTAGTAGGAATTAAAGCATTCATCTTTAATGCTTAGAGTGTGAACCGGTAGTATATTAGATTCTAGAACTTGTTTTGTGATGCATCCCGAGATCGCAAGTAAGACTACACTTGTGTAGTTAGGAATAACTAAACGATAAGAGGCATTAGGATAACCCTTGTTTGATACCCGTAATATAATTACTTCTTACACTTTGGTTGAGTAATTCCCCCACACCTTTGCGTTGTACTCATCTTTAGTACACGATACCCCTAGTTAACCCCTCAGAGCCTATCGTTTTCGCGGTTCTCGTGATGTTTCGGTTTTTCCGGAATATCAATGAAGAGCATTGTTTACACCCCACCCCCAAATATACACCCAAATCGCCTTAGCCTACCCTGTATGCACTCACTTTTAGTGCATTATTGTTATCACCCTAAACCCTTAGTTCAATTATCTGGTTGCTTGCATTAATTGCTAAGTTGAGTCATATCCTTTGTATACAGTTTTGGGACGATTGGGATTCATGGGAAAATTTAAAGTTTATGAAATGACGGGAAGGGAACGTTAAATTCAAATTCCCTTTGTTTGCATAATAATGTACCCCAAGTGTTTTGATCTTATCAATTCGGGTCAAATTATTGTTAGAGTAATAAAAACTCAAGTGTAGGGATGTGCCTATAAATCCCTATCATTTTGATGTTACCGTAGAGGATGGTAGAGTAAAAGTGTATGGAAAAAAAAAAAAAAAAAAAAAAATCGAAAAAAAATTAGAAAAAAAAAATAGAGTGATAAAAAAAATAAAAAAAAAATAAAATAAAAAAACATACGGGCTACCATCCTACATCTATCCTTTAAATTTATGTTTGTTTATTTCAGTTAGCTAGAGTCTAGAGTGTCGAGTCTCGGCTTAGCAACGCCATTCTTCGTATGCATTTAACATAGAGATTTTTGACTTGCCACCACTATATAGCCTATCCCACCAAACCCTTTATTTCCCTACCGTAAGCCTAACGTTACAACCCTTTAAAGACCTCTTTGATAGTCTTTCCTAGGTGCTTACGCCAAAGCGATGGAGGTTTGATCTATTCTCAAGCCTATGGTAATCTATGTACTAGGACCGGTTAATGAGTGTTTACCTTCCATTTCCAATTTGTTATATTTCATATACACCCGAGAGAGATGTGAGTATCCAAACACCCCATGAGAGGTGCTAGTATGTGATTTCCGTGCTTGTTATGACTTTTGTGGGGCTTATATGTGTTGTGGACCGTTTTGAAGCAATGCTTCATGACCCCTAAATTATAAATTAATTGGCTAAAAGCACATTTGCTTGAGGACAAGCAAATACCAAGTGTAGGGATATTTGATAAGGTTTTAAAAGGTACCTTTTTGAGGGGTCGTTTAAGCCCTTATTTGATCACTTTTGTATCCTTTATTGCTTAATATCGTTCCTTTTCACTTTTTAGGTCTCTTGAAGGCAAAATGCTGGAATGGCACTTATTTGGACGAAAAGGCGCGAATATACGAAGAAAATGGCCAAAGTCAGAATCGAGACACTCAAAGCTACTGAAAACATAAGGTGACGGCGTCAAGTGTTAAATTGCGACGCCGTCGGAGGATTTTGTGACGGGACAGAAGCCAAAACTCCTATTTTCAAGTGACGACGTCAAGTTATAAAAGAGTAGGCCGTCGCAACTCAGACGGCCTAGATGCAATCCAGACGGCGTCAGAAGCTGAAGAGGACGGTGTCACAAGCATAAGGTGACGCTGTCGCAAGTCTAACGTGGCCAAGACGAAACCCTAATGACGGCGACCCGACGGCGTCACAAAACATAGGGTGACGCCGTCGCAGATGTAATCTTATATATAGAATCCGAATTTTTCAGTATTAGTGTGTAGTCTTTTGGAGTAAAAACCAAAACCGAACCAAGGCTGTCTTGTACAGTATTTTAGGGTTCCAAACCCTATCTTACACCAAGATAAGTGTTTTACTTCATTAATACAATTATGTATTTTATTATTTGTGTGTATGCTTGCATGTTCTCCATGTCCGGCTAATTTACTTGTGTGTTTGCTTAGGGAATATGAAACTTAATTATTGAATATTGGTTGGTTGTCTCTTATCTTAGTTGATTAATGATCTAGTAATGCGATAGGTCATTCGTTGTGTACTTAATGCTTGATTAAATCTTTGTGAACCTTAGAATATGACTCCTTGAGTAGTTGTAAGCTAAACCATCCAAAGAGTGCCTTAGAGTAAGAGTTTATTAACCCTAGTGGGTTTTGTAGACGAGACCCTTTGGTAAGTTCAAAGAGTTAGGGAGAAACGCATAACCTACAACCTTAGACACACAACGCAACTAAGAATAAGGACGTGACAATTCAACCATCAATAGGAGATAATTAAGGAGTAGTAAAACCTAAGTAAACACATCTTTAAACTATCATACGAGCACACATTAATTAGACATAGACTACATACACCTTAGATTAGATAATTAGATAAGTAGAGTAATCGGTAGCAATACCAACCCCCCAAATTCAAACCCCGAGATTCGTACCTTTCCTTTTCTTAAAAATATAAAAAGATAAAAAAAATAATCTTCCTCAACCCCAACCTTAGTGTAGTAACTTCTCACTAGCATTCCTATTCCCCTAGAGAACGATATCAATACCCGTGGCTTACCCTAATACTACACTACAACGATTAGGTTCACTGCCTAGGGTGTTGAAAAACTTGCTCGACGAAAAGGAAGTTCCTTTGACCCCGAACGACGCGTGTAGCGTCATCAGCTAGGGAAAATATAGAGAATGATGAATTTTATATTAGGGCTACAGTTGTTGTAAGAACTGTGAAGATTAGTGAAGCATCTATTCGAGAAGACTTATTGTTTAATGATGAAGAAGGGGCTATTCGGTTTGATAAGCAGTTGATTTGGGAAACTTTTGGGCACCTTGGTTATGAAGGGTCTTTAACAGAAGAAACATTCAGGAAACAACTATTTTGTCCTCAATGGAAGTTTTTAGTGCATGTGTTGCTTCATTGTATTAGTGCTAAGAGTACTTCATGGGAGCAATTTGGATCTAACATAGCATCTGCTATGGTGGGATTGGCTACAGATCGTGTTTTCAATTTTTCAACGCTTATTCTAGATGGCATGCTTTCCCACATCAATCATGGATCAAAATGGTTAATGTATCCTAGGTTTATACAAGTTTTCTTGAACAAACAACTTGCTGATGTACCGAAGCCTACAGATTTACTTCCTGTTATTGTACAACAAGCAAAGATTTTTACCTTTATGGTGAGAAGAAGTGATCTATTCAGAGGTCCAGATACGCCTTTAACTACTTCTATGATGGAAGTTGTTCAAGCTGTTAGAGCTGATGTTGAAGATAATGAAGAAAGTGAAGGTACTGCACCTGCAAGTACTGCATCTGCAAGTATTGGTTCTCCAAGTGTTGCATCTGAAGAGGGTACTACATCTCAAGGTACTGCTTCCCAAAGTACTGAAGTTCAAGCGCATATTGCAGTTACACCTCCACAATCTCCACAAGTATCTGTACATGCTTCTCATCAAGAAGCACATTCACCATCTGAAGGAGATGCAGTTTCTATGGAGCCTGAGGGTCAAGTTCTCAACAACTATGCTTTAACAAGGGAATTGACAAGGTTGAAGAAATTATTTGAAGATCAGGCTACTGAGATTAAGAGGTTGAAGCTTAAATTTAGAAGACTCAAAAATTTTGTCTGACCATTGGTTCAACATCATCGTCTATGGGTCAAATCTCAAAGAAAGCAAGGACGACCTGTTAGGGAATTTAAGAAGAAAACCAAAGGCAAAAAGGTTCACAAACCATCTTTTGTCCAATTGGTGAGGAATTTAGAAGAAAAGAATTTGAAAGAAGATGTGGTTAAGGAGAAAGAACCTCAAGGTACTAAAGAGCATGTTATCATTGAAAGTACTGAAGAAGAAAGGTCTGAAGTTCAAGGTACTGAACAACAAAGTACTGCTTTTACTGGAACTCACAGACAAGAATTAGTTACACCAAGAGTATTAGACTTTGAAGAGGAAGCTGGTCCTTCAACTACTGTGTTAGAAGAAGAAGCTGGTCCCTCAACAACTGTCATACCAGAAGAAGCTGATATACCCAAACATGTAAGAACTGCAAGTGATGATGAACTTATTGCAACTACATTGCATGATTTATCAAAGCCAAGGGCTGTTACTATTTCTGAAGTTGCAGAGGAACAACCAAAACCTTCTCAACCTGCTATTGATCCTAAGGATAAAGGAAAAGGTGTTTGGTAGAAGTAAAGAAGAAGAAACCAACTTTAGCACAGTTAAGGGCTGCTCAAGATGCTTTAAATGAACAAGCAGCTAGAAAAATTCAAGAAGAATTAAATGCTAAAGATAGAGAAGATAAGGAACCTGAAGAAGCTCAGAATAGAGAAGCAGCTAAGAAGTTTCAAGAGGAATTGAATGCTGAAGCTAGTGAACAATTAGAGTCACCTGTTCCTGTTTCTTTTATGCCTAGAAAACCAAATCTTGCTAAAGAAAGGAATGCAATGATGGCTTATTTGAAAAGTCGAGGATATAGAGGATTGCAGAAGCTGAAGCATGTTGATATGAAAAGATTATATGATGCTGAGACAGAAGCTTATAAGAAGGATGTTGCAAGTATCAAAGATTATAAAGATAAAGCTACTTGGACTGAAGTAGAAAGAAAGAAAAGTTTGAAAAGAAAAAGAAAAACTAAAGTTGAGGATAAACAGTTTTCAAAGAAAGAAAAAGTAGAGTTAAGATCTGAAACTAGGGATGAATTAAGAAATTATCTCAGAATAGTAGATTTTGAATATTCCAGAGAAGATGTTGACATGAAGATTAACAGATCTCAGATTATTGCTTTTGAAGTTGTGGAATCTAAAGATGGAAGTTATCTGATGTTTCATAGAGAAGATGAAAGCTTCAGAGTGTTCAACAGACTATGGGATTTATCAAGGTTGTAAAAATCGATAGGCGTTAGTGAGGCGGTCAGGTAGGACCTAGCGATTAATCGGTTAGGCGGGGATTAATCGGGGATTAATCGGATTCGAATTTTTATGCACAAAATTGTATATTTAGATATTATATTATATTATATGTATGAGATAAGCATAATGTATCAAAGTTCAAATATTTCAAGTGTTCAAATATAAACATAATACATAATTCTTCAAACTTAAAAGTCAAACATAGATATTGCTCAGTTTGTTGACCATTTTTATGCGATCTTTGACCGATTTTGTGCGATTAATCGGTTTGTTGACTGATTTTTAAGCAATTTTGTCCGATTATTAAGCGTTTTTGTTGACCAATTTTCAAGCAATTTTGTCCGATTAGACCGATTTTGTCCGATTAATCGGTTTGTTGACCGATTTTTAAGCGGTATTTGACCAAACCGATTATGATAAATCAAGGCGCTTAGTGAGCGATCAGCGATTATGCGGGGATTAATCGCCCGCCTGGACCGACTTTTACAACAGAGGGATTTATTGCATATCATAGATAGAGTGGATCTATTCTATTTATATCATGTGGTGAAAGAATATTTTGAACATCATCTATCAGAAGGAATTGGTTTAGTTTTACTTGGAGATCTCACAACTGCATGGGAAACTGAAGAACAGAGCAGTGATGAAATTTGGAAGAATCAAGAGAACTGGGAAATTGTTTGCTGGCGATTTTTTGAAGAATCTGGAGTTCATGTTCTAGAGCTGGAAACTGGTACAATGATTCATATGTTTGCAGATAGAAGATATCCTCTTACAGTAGATCTTATGAGGAGAATGCTAGAGCATGGATTGGAAGTTGAAGAAGACAATGAAATTGCTTGTATGGTCATCAATTTGTTTATCAACTGGACTACTATTGCTGATGACAACAAATAACTGGTATGAGACTTAATTGAATAAATTATTTTTGATAAAACAGTATTTTATTCAAAGTACTGCTGATCAAACAGTACTTTAATCAAAGTACTGCTTGCAGCTTTTAACCAGTTAAGTGATTTTTAAAGAAAACTTTTGTTAAGTAACAAATATTTTGAAACAAAGGTTGAATAAATGGTTTTTGAGATGAAAACATCAAATAGGTTATCAATCCACCATGGTTACAAAAGGATTGACTAATCCATGAGCAAACGACTCTGGTAAAGATATATCAAATCCGTTTTTAGTTGACAACTTGCTAATAAGTTAGATGGTAATCAACTCACCATATCAGTAATGTGAAGAGTTGGATAGCCCACAAGAAAATGGCTTGTGGTAAAAGCTGTGGAAAAACAATTATATGGTAATTAGTTCACCATGATGAAAGAACTAACTAGTCCAGAAGGGTACAGCTTTTGGTAAAGACAAAACAAATCTGTTGATAGCTGATGATTTGCTAAAAATCATATGGTTATCAGTGTACCATGGTCTTACACACCAAAACATTTGGCTACTACAGAGTTAATGGCTTTGGTAAAGAGATCTAAATCCATTAAATTTTCAATGATTCACCTCTCACATGAGTTAACACACCTGGAAGTGATGAGAATAGTTTGCAACCTAAACTGAATTAATGTACAAATTGTCATATGTTGCTGTGTTGCTGAAAAGATGGAGCTTGCTGGATGATGCTGTAAAAGAATAATTCTAGAGATACTTTGACTATGCGCATAAATTACAAAGATACAATCCAGAGACAAAGATATAATCTTTCCTTAAAGATGAAGTTGATAAAGATAAATTCACAAAAGAACTTGAAGTCAACAAGTAGAATTCAAGTTAGGGGAGGATTGTTGGGATATGAAAGTGCTAAACAGTTAAAGTGCTGAAGGTTAATCAAAGTACTGCATACGAAGTCAAAGTACTGCAAGAACAAAGAACTGTTTTATTCGTTTATAGAAAGTATTGTAATTCTAGAATATTCTATATTAGATTACTTGACGTACAAGGATACAAATTGTAAACCGACTAGGATATCCTTGAGCGTATAAAAGGACTCCTAGATTGGCATTAGAGGTACGAATTCACAAGTTTAGAGTACGTGATTTTATTAGAGTTTTAGAGAGAAGTTCGATATTATTAGAGTTGTTACAGATCTGCATAATAAGCAGAGTTAGAGTTATTAATAAAATCATTATAAGTTAAATTATTCTTCTTAGCATTGTTAAGTAAATTCCGCATACTTAATAGAGTTTGCTCAGTGCTTCTCTGTTAATAACTTAGGATTTATCCGAGGTTATTAAACCTTAACAAGCTATTTAAGTTAGTTTGGTTAGAGTATATCGATCCAACAGTATTTGGTATGCAAATGTGCATAAATGCCCCAGCCAAGTGTTTGCCAGACACTTAATCTAATCCTCAAATGGTATGCGTTCGTCTGACCAGTTGGAGCAACCCAACCCGAACGGGGGTGTCAACACAATAGATCTATCTACAACATTCGCGCTTTCTGTTAATTAACGGTTCATGATATCATGTAGAGGACTTAAGTGGCTATGTGGTAACTTAGGCAATGCATCAGTTTTGTACTTATGTTCGCATAAAAACAAACATGTATTCTCACCCCAAGCATTTGTAAAATATTGTAAACAAGTAAAACGGGGCTATGAAACTCATCTTGGTGAAGAAATCTGAACAATGTACACTCAAGCAGTATGATGGTATGGCACCGACACGTAACCTATATTACGTGGCAAGTCTTAGTCATACATTCTAGTTTAAAATTCGATGAAGTTTACTTGTGTATTAAAGCCGTTTTGTATTGTTGTTGCTTGTGTGGCGACCTTTGTGATGAAACGACCTTGTATGTACTGGTAAAAATTGGCTCTTTGAAAGTGCGTAAGTATATACGTATAAGATAGCGAAATAATAAGTCGAATAGGTCTTTTGTTCGCCGATAACCAAAGAACGTCATACGGAAAATATTACATATAAATAGTAACGTATATGAGTTATGAAAATGTCGTTTTAAATTGCGTGTGTGGGTATATTGTCAAAGGTTGGTTAATAAGAATGGCATACAGCTTATAGTTCAAATATTAGTTTTCAGTGAAAATGGTTGTAAAAGAATGTTTATACTTATAAGGAATGGTATAAGGTTTTTAGAAAAAAAACCGGGCGTGACGTGTTCATACTTTTAATATATTTGTTTTGGACAAGAATAACAAAACGTTATAATATATTTTCGTTTAGATCGAGTTTAATAATTATACGAGATATCGTCTAATGTTTTAAAAGTGGAGTTTGTTTATAGTTATAATTAGAAATTTTAATTGATAGAGTTGCCGTTTTAGTAATAGTAGTATAAGTATATTTCATTATGATTTAGAAAACGAACAATATTAATTAGAAAACCTTGAGACGCAGTTAAGCTTTTATAAGCGTCTAGTTAAAATAGATTGAGTCGGACATATATATTTGTTGAGTTGAAAAGACTGGCTTGGATAATCATTCACGTAGTCGATATTAGATGGCCTTGAGATAACTTGAACTTGACGTATTCGCTACGGGACGGCTCGTGGGTAGAACGACATTCAAGTCGACTGTAAATATAATAAGGGTGTGTGGGTTGTGGCCCAAAGGGTTGAAAGCCGATTGGGCTTGTCCGAGGGAGAGTGGGCTCCGGCCCAGTTTGTATTAAACTATTCGGACCCCCAGTATTGGGAAGGGCTGTGGCAAATTTGCTATAACCAAACGCACTAAAAAAAAGACAGCATCTTTGCAATGCGTTGACGTCCAAGGGAATAAAGTGCATGCTACCAAAAATACAAAACATATTGACAAGAATCTATTGCCACGTTTGACATCCAAACGACCGAGGGAATTTACCTGGTTTTGACAAAATAACAAGCTTGAAAAAAACAAGGTGCATAACTCGTGAGTCAAAGAATGACTCACATTCAATGCTAAAAGATTACACTAAGTGTCACGAGTCAATCGTGCCCTTAGTCAAACAAAACATGCACACTTTTGGCAGGGCCGTCCCGTGGATTTTGAGGGCATGTGCCATGATTGTGAAAGAGGCCCTTTAAAAGCGAAATTTTTAAATGTCATTTTCTCCTTTACGGTCTCCATACTCCACCCAGTGACGAAGCTTGAACCAAATTGTTGGAGGGGCTGAAATATCAATTTCCAATTTCAGGGGGCCATATTATCAAAACGAAATTTTTTAGCATAAACTTAGTTACAAAATACATAAAGCATGATAAATTTTGGGGGGGCCAGGGCCCATCCCTGCCCCTATGAAGCTTCGTCCCTGACTCCACCATTTATATTTATTGGTTTTGTTTTAGATACAAACTGCAAATGTATAGTACAAAAAACGTTTTAAATCAGAATTTAAGTTCTTTTGTTAAAGTATAAGCAAATAAACAATCATGGATCCCACATCGTGTGAAAATATGAAGTTATGCTTCTTCGTAACTAAGATTGCAAGAATAAAGAATGGATACTATGCCACATGTAATGGGCTTTTTTACAAATTTAAAATCAGCTTTCAGTTAGTTATATACATATTGGTTTTTTTTTAAGAATATGAGGCCCCTCAAAATCTTTGGGCCTGTGCGGTTGGGCAGCCCGCACAGGCTAACATCCGGGCCTGACTCTTGGGTGTTTTCGTGACCCAAAATGGTTAGTAAACCTTGAGTATTCTCACAACCAAAACGGACTTGACACCCCCATGTGTCGTTGACACTAACCAAACCATAACACCCTTCGTGGGTATTTGGAGTCGGTCTGAGGACAAGGCCACTTAGCCTACTCGCGACTAGAGTGAAATTAAGTGTAATGACTAAGTGAAAAATGTGTTTGCTTGTATTGAAAAGATACTAACCTGTCCAACAAGGGTACACCTCGAATCACTTGCAAATGATAGGATTCCTTTTGATAGATTACTACTGGATTCTTAGAACCATGGTAGTATAACCGAAAACAAAATTTTCTAAATTTGAATAAAACAATAAAGCATTCTTAATTTGATGTTTAAGTCTTCAGGTATTAGACCATATCTATTTGGCGATGTTCTTCGGTAACTCTTGCATACACTCTCGGTTATAGTGGTCCACGATAAGATGTACGTACACTCTGCAAATACATATTTATATGTTACACATCGAATAAAACTATTTTTTTAAATTTGATTCTAGCATCTTTATTCACGGAAATCAAATCATTACTTTTAGTTGGGGTTGAAACGGGTCGGGTAGGAGGTTGAGCCAGCACAAACACTTTTCAGTCTTCCAAAACGGTTTTAGGCAAATTGTATGAATGTATAGAGGAGGTTGAGCTACTGTTGTAAAAAACCAAAGATGATTGTTAAGTAATGAATAGGAGTTTGCTTTTTCCCACATCGATATATGAGAAATAAATATATTGCTTTATATAGTGAGGTATGTTCCAACCGTTCAAGTTAATTTGATGTAGAATGATATTCTTGGAATCGGAAGTGCCAATTGCCTTATATGCACTTGGAAGTTCCGATTCTTTGAATAATTCTTACACCTTGATAACTTTTTATATTTCCGTCTCACTTTTTGGTTGTAAAAGATTTGTAACATTTTCTAACTTTTTTATATTTCCGTCTCACTTTTTTGTTGTAAAACATTTGTAACATTTATAACTTTTAAGTTTCGTTTTTTGTTTATTTTTTTCATTTTTCATTGTAAAAGATTTGTAATTTGTTAACTTTTTACGTTCTCTTTTGCTTTTATCAAAAGAAAGAAGACTTTGCAAAGAAATGTGATATAGAGATAAGGCATCGATGGATGAAGATAATTATTTAAACAAACTTATTTTTCAGTCTTTTCAGAATGGCCCAAACATTACACAAAGCCATCTTTTAATTCCGATGTACACTAAAGTACAAGGACTAGAACGGGACAATGATGGTCAATTGGGATTGCGTTATTCTACACAGACAACTTTCAATTTATATCTATAGTGAAGTGTTACCTTCCCTTGTGTAAGTTTTGTCACGCACAAATTTTGAGACTCAAATATATAGCGTGATGTAAGTTTATGAGCCCCTAAAGATATGAGGCTATGTACAATAGTACACCATCGTATACGATTGTGCCACAAATAGAGAAAGAGCTTGAACCAGAGGCGGAGATAAAAGGAGGTTCGGGGAGTCATCTGACCTTTGACAAAAAAAAATTGTAGTGTAAATTTTAAAATTTTTTTGGTTATTTTTGTCATTTGCTCTCCTAACGAACCAATTTTTAATGTAGTTTCTAAAAATTATCATATTTCGCTCCTTCGACAAAAACTTTCTGGCTCCGCCCCTGGCTTGAACTATCAAATTTTATGTTGTTATTGAATACAATATTTTACATATAAATATTAAACATGTATGACATTAGTTTATATGAATCATTCTATGGACTATATAATGGTACCTTTATGTGCTAGACCATCTTTAATAAATTTGGTTGTATTCGCCTTACAACAACTGTTAATGCATATACTAGCTTTAGCTTGTATCATTTTTTTTATAGAAGAAGAGTTACCGTAGCTTTATACCACATCGATAAATGAGGAGAAAATATGTTACTAGTTATTCAAGTCAACTTGGTATATTATGTTCCTCATGGTATGATATGCTTGTCGATACATTTACCAACAAGAGTTCATATCCCGAATAATTTATACACTAATTTGACTTTTTATTTTCATTTTTTTGTTGTAAAATATTTGTAACATTTGCTAACTTTTTATCTTTTCTTTCACTTTTATTGAAAGAAAGAAGATTTGCATAGAAAGGTGATAAAGAGGGAAGACACTTATTTGAAATTCTTGTGAGTGAAAATAAAAATGGTTTGATTCACAACGTTAAAAGGCATATATATGCAGGACAAGGACGTCGCTACCCCATAGCCCATTAAACCTCCACCAATGACATCAACTCCATTTATAGCCCTTAGCTTCGGTCCAATATGAGTAACATTAGGCAGCTGTCAGTGACGAAACTAAGTTAGGAATGAGGAATATAATTAGAAAACGTATCATATGTATACACGAAGCCATCTTTTTGTTCCGATGTACATTGAATACAAGGACTTGAACATAAATAGGGATTGTGTCATTCTACACAAACACCATAATGGAAGAACTATTAACTGATTGACCAAGATGCTTGAAAGTTATTTTCTAATTTTTAACGGTTTTAGACCAATTGTATGAATGTATAGGCAGAAGAGCTACTGCACTCCATAGATTTACTTAGCAAATATGTCATTGCTTTTGTGCAAAAAGGAAAAAAAGACCACTATGTGTCGTAAAAAAGGAAAGATAGATGTTAATAAAGGGTAAGTGAAAAAGCTAGGCGCTAATAGGGTGTGTCCAGATGTGAAAGGAAACTCGTCCCAAGAACAGATGCGATGTCAAGGTTGATGCTCGAACAACAATTCCTTCCTCTAGAACACGACTTGCCTCATTCACTACTGGAATACTACCATCTCTACTATCTCTTGTTCGTTCACGGATATTGGCAGGCACAAATTATTCAAACAAACACCCTATTTTTTAGTCTTTTCAAAATGACCCAAAAATTACACGCAGCATCTTTTAATTCCCATGTGGCATGAGCTTTGCTAGCTTTCTTGACTTTTCTATAACTAGTAGGGAGAAAATCGGGCTTTCGCTTTCTACATATTATTCATAAATGGAATACCTTTTTTTCTATGTTTTTACCTGAAACATGAGTGTGGTGTAAAAAACGGTTCCGTTTTGAAGATATAACAAGAAACTAACAATAAGAATGTAAAATATGAAAGTTACCAATTCGTCCATTACTAATTGAAAGGTTGAATAGATGTGATCAGCTGAATGCGCGATCAATGTATATATCACGCAGGAGAAGAATTGCCGCTATCCCGAATCCATTTTGTAGCTTAGAGCTAATAGAAGCTCTATTCAAAAGCTTATGTTATAACTAAACATAACGATCAAAGATATTTAATACAACCATTAAAACTCAAAACACAGTATTTTAATGACATACCTTCATTTTTAATGAAATAATTACATAGAAAAAATATGAGGGGAGACCTAGATAAGCATTCCAGTACATTAGTAGGTGTTCGGATACACAGTTTGAAAAAAACACGTGATACTCAAAAAATTAGTATCAGATGGTCAGTCTCCAAAATCTCAATACACAAACTTTACACATCCAAAATCTCAACAAATCTTGGAACCATGGTAGTATGTAACTTTAACCCGAAAACAAAATTTTCCAAATCTGAATAAAGCAATTAAGCATTCTTAATTTGCTGTTTTAGTCTTCAGGTATTAGATGCAGGTACTCTCGGTTACATTCGTGTAACTTGCAGCATATACTCTCGGTAACGCTTGCATATACTCTCAGTTACATTCGTCCACGATAAGATGCAGGTACACTCTGCAACTACATATTTATATGTTACACATGAAATAAAACTATAGTTAAAATTTAATTCTAGCATCTTTATTCACAGAAATCAAATCATTACTTATAGTTGGGGTTGAAACGGGCCAGGTTTGAGGTTGAGCCACCGCAAACACTTTTCAGTTTTCCAAAAACGGAAGAACTATTAAATTTTTGAACAAGATGCTCGAAAGTTATTTTCTAATAGGCAAATTGTATAAATGTATACGAAGAAGAGCTACTATTACTAAGCAAACATGTCATTGCTCTTGTAAAAAATGGAAAAAGGCCATTATGTGTTGTAAAACACCAAAAATAAATGTTAATAATTGGCAAGTGAAAAGGGTAGGCGCTAAAGAATAGGAGTTTGCTTTTTCCCACGTCGATAAATAAGAAGAAAACATGTTACTTTATATAATGAGGTATATTCTAACTATTCAAGTTGAATTTGGTGTAGTATATTCTTCGTGGAATATTATGTTCATATAATTGAGTGTTATATGTACTCACCACTCCTCGAATAATTTGTACATTGTGTTAACTTTTTGTATTTCCGTCTCAATTTTTTGTTATAAATCATATGTTACTTTTTTGTTGTAAATCATTTGTAAAATCGCTGTCTCCTTACCTTTTTACTCTTGTCATGGAAGTTTTAATCCTTATGTTGTAGCAAAGGATTCGGGATTCGAGTATGTACACATTTCATCAACATTGCTCCAAGCTTCGTATTAGCAACCATTGTTTTGTAGATGATCTTTTCCTTTTTGCCCATGGTGATGTTAATTCAACAAAGGTGATTTTGGATGCTCTTGATGAGTTTAGAAATGTGTCCGGGCTTATTCCGAGTATTCCAAAGAGCACGGCTTCTTTTTACAACGTTCATAATCATGTTAAGATTTCTATTCTTAATGTGATGTCTTTTGAGGAGGGTACTCTTTCGGTTAAGTATCTTGGGGTCCCTCTGGTTTCTACTCGGCTTGTTTATAGGGATTGTAAAGAGCTTGTGGAGAATGTGAAAAGCCGTATAGACTCTTGGAAGAATAAATTCCTTTCTTTAGCGGTTCGTCTTCAACTTACCTAATCGGTTATCTCTTCTATGCATATTTATTGGCCTGCCTTCCCATGTTATTTATGATATTGAGTAGCTTTATGCGAGGCTTTTTTTGTTGCCAAGGTCCTATGCGCCATGGTAAAGCCAAGGTTTCATGGGATGAGGTTTGCCTTCCTAAGACGGAAGGCGGTTTAGGGTTAAGAAGGATTGTGTTCTTTAATGTTGCTCTTATTTCTTATCACATTTTGGAGTCTTTTATCTCTTAAAGAATCCCTTAGGGTGAAATGGGTTCATACTCATAAGCTTAGAGGTCGTAGCTTTTGGGATATGCCATACTGGGGCAATATGACATGAGGATGGAGGAAGTTGTTACAGGTTTGCCCTTTGTGTGGCAATTCTTGTGGTATCGGATTGGAGATGGTAATAGTGCCTTGGCTTGGGTTGATAAATGGGATCCTTTTTGTCCTTTTAAGGATCATATCTCAAATAGAGATATATATTCAGCTAGTTTTGGAGTTATGGATATAGTTTCACAACTTATTCAAAATGGTTCATGACTTCATGGAAATGGCCAAATGACTAGTTTATTAAATTCCCATTCCTGAATTCGATTAACATTCCCACTTTTTCTCTTTCCAAGAAGGATGAGATAGTGTTACAAAATGGTGATGGCTCGTTTGAGTCATTCTCGGTATTGGCCATGTGGAATAATATAATAGACCTCGACAAGAACAGGTTAATTGGTTCCATATTGTGTGGTTTCCACACTGTATTCCTCGCCATGCTTTCCATTGTTATATATTAGTAGTAAACTTAAACATATATTAGGGACTTAAATGTACTTTGTAATAAGATTAGGTGTTAGACATAAACTAGGATTAGGTAGCTTGGAGTGCAAGCCAATCTTGTTTCCTATTTGAATTAGGAAAGGTTTCTACCCCCTCATCTCTATTTATAGAGATGAGGGGGGATGCTAGTTATTATTATTCTTCTTCCTCGTTGTAATAGCTTTATTAGGTTTTTAATAAAGGTTTGGTACGAGGGTATATCGTGTGCAATATTCTTGTCGTTTCTTTGTAGTATCGTGTCTCTCGTGTTTGCTACTTGTGCTCAACATAACTCGCGATCTAGTGTTCCGCGATCGAGCTTCGGGTTGTTGGCGGTTTTGTCCAACAAGTGGTATCAAGAGCCGCGGTTATTGTGGTCATCGAAGTTCGAGTGCTAGATTGAGGTTTTGAGTTAGTTCGAGGTATCGAGGTTCGGTTTCTGGTTCCGTCAACGTAGCAGTTAGTCGACGAGAATAAGTGTTGAAGTTTTTCAAACTTCATGTGATTACCACAAAGGTGGTATTGATACTTCACTAGGATAGGTTCTGTGTACAGGAGAATATCAAATTCACGTGCACATGCTAAAAAGGTGGTGGGGTATCGTTTAGATTATTCTTTTATCTAAACAACTTCAAGTTTCTTGATTTTGGTTAATACTTAAACGAGGGGTACGTGGTTGATTTAAGTTTTTTACATCGACGTAACTTGAAGGATATCTTGTTGCGGGCTATTTTATTTTCTTGTGGTTCAAGTTTCGATCGTGGTTCACTTGGGTTCAAGTTTACGATCGGGTTTGCTTGTTCGAAATCGAGGGGTTAGGTTTATTCTAATTAATTCGATTTGCAAGAAAAGATTTTTAGCAACAAGGGGGAATATTGCACACGGCTTGTGAGGCTTGTCGGTAAAGTTGGTTAATAAACAACTTGACAAGGTTTTTAGCAAGGTTAAAGAAGAATGGCTAGTTCGATAACTAGGTTTAACGTCGAAAAATTCGATGGGAAGAATGACTTCGGGTTATGGCAAATAAAGATGCGTGCTTTAATGGTACAGCTGGGATGTGATGCTGCATTAGAGACATTACCCGAGGACATGGAAGCAGGTGAAAAGGCTGCTTTGATGAAGAAGGCATACAGTACTTTGATTCTATGCTTGGGAGACCGGGTTTTACGGGAAGTTACCAAGGAAACAACTGCTGCAGGAATATGGACGAAGTTGACTAGTCTGTATATGACTAAGTCCTTAGCAAACAGACTGTATCTGAAGAAGAAGCTGTACACGTACTATATGAGTCCAGGTACGAAACTGGGTGATCATATAGACGAGTTTAATAAGTTGATACTTGATTTGGCGAATATTGATATCGAGATTGAGGATGAGGATCAGGCACTTATGTTACTTACGTCGTTGCCATCGTCTTACGAAAACTTTGTGGAGACATTGTTGTATGGGAGGGAATCCTTGACAATGGAAGATGTTCTTGCGACTTTGAATTCAAGGGAGTTGAAGAAAAGAACTGAAGGCACAAAGGAAGAAACCGGTGACGGGTTATATGTAAGGGGAGGGTCAGATCATTCAAGGAAAGCTCATTCTGGTGGAAGTTCGCGGTTTAAGTCAAGAGGTGGAACTGGTAAACTAAAGTGCTTCATATGTCATTCAGAGGGTCATCTGAAGAGAGACTGTCCAAAGAAGAAGTCAAGTGGGTTCGTCAAGAAGGGTAAGCATGATCAGGATTCTGATTCTTCTGATGAAGAGGGTAACGCCTACTTTGGAGAAGCCTTGGTGGTAGTCGGTAATGATGAGATGGCTGAATTGGTAATGGATTCAGGTGGGTCTTATCATATGACACCTAGGAGGGATTTCTTGTATGACTTCAAGGATATTGATGGTGGTTCGGTTCGGTTAGGTGATAACAGGACATGCACTATCAGTGGGACAGGAAAAGTGAAGATACAGTTGCATGATGGTTCAAGCTTTATACTGGAAGATGTCAGGTATGTTCCAGGGTTAAGAAGGAGCTTGATTTCATTGGGTACTCTTGAAAAAGAGGGTTATACGGTGAAGATGCAGTTGGGTAAAGTCAAGGTGATCAAAGGTTGTCGAGTTATGATGACCGGGATCAGGGGAAAGAACTGTGTGTATACTCTTGAAGCAAAAGTGAAGACTTTTGGTGTACAAAAGCATGGAGGTTCAAAACAAGTTGGATTCAAACAACTTGGTCAAAAACAAGTTGGATTCAAACAACTTGGTCAAAAACAAGTTGGGTTCAAACAACTTGGTCACAAACAAGTTGGGTTCAAACAACTTGGTCCTGGTGTTAAAACAGGAGTCCATGGAGTACATGTTGATGAACGTGTTTGGTTTGAGGTGGAACTGCAGGGAGCTCAGGAAAATCGTGAAGCTGAGGTTGTTCAGGATAGTAACGATGATGCTGCAGTGGCTCAAAGAAAGTTGGAAGACAAGCAACTTGAAGAAAAGACAAACACGGACTGCTTGGTAAAGGAGCAGGAAAAGGTACACCTTGGTATAAAGGTGGGGGCAGACATTATGGTAACCGGAGTACCTGGTCAAAAGGGTGCAGAGGGTAATGCTGCTGAAAAGAAGAAAGTGAATGAGTCTATGAAAACTAATCAAGGGAAATTACTAAAGTACAATGCCTGGTCGACAAGGTGGTCCCCACTTCGAGGTTCCAGTACAAGGAAAAGGTGCTGAGTATCGGTTATGTTTAAGTGTTACTCCTAAGGTGGAAATTGTTATATATTAGTAGTAAACTTAAACATATATTAGGGACTTAAATGTACTTTGTAATAAGATTAGGTGTTAGACATAAACTAGGATTAGGTAGCTTGGAGTGCAAGCCAATCTTGTTTCCTATTTGAATTAGGAAAGGTTTCTACCCCCACATCTCTATTTATAGAGATGAGGGGGGATGCTAGTTATTATTATTCTTCTTCCTCGTTGTAATAGCTTTATTAGGTTTTTAATAAAGGTTTGGTACGAGGGTATATCGTGTGCAATATTCTTGTCGTTTCTTTGTAGTATCGTGTCTCTCGTGTTTGCTACTTGTGCTCAACATAACTCGCGATCTAGTGTTCCGCGATCGAGCTTCTGGTTGTTGGCGGTTTTGTCCAACATCCATGTTTGGCTTGTTATTAAACATAAATTAAAGACGTAAGATCTTCTTGGGATGTGGGTGACGGGGTTGATTTAACCATGTTGAAATGTTCTTTATGCGATCTGGAAAGTGAACCTCATTCTCATTTATTCTTTGAATGCAGGTCTTCCAAGGATGTATGGGAGCAGGTGTGTATTCGAGCTGGTATGGATGTCAACTTAAATGATTTCAATTCTATTATATCGTGGTTAATTCCTTTGGCTAAGAGAAGATCGGCGCGTAGTGTTATTTCTAAACTAGTGCTAGCTGCCACTACGCATCTCATTTAGAAGGAACGAAATGATAGAATCTTTAACATGAGAAAACGTTCAAAGGAGCAGGTTGTGGAAAGTGTTTTGGCTACTGTTCGATTAAAGCTTCTAACGTTCACTTTTCAAGAAATTAAAGCCAGTTGAGAATGTGTCGCATACATGGAATCTTCCAAGATTTCTTATGCATGATCATTTTGTTGATACGTGATATTTGAGTGTGCCTAGTTGATTTTTTGTTTTTGATGTAACTTCAAGGTTAAGTAGGGATTTCTTGTCTTGGTTCGAAGCACTTATGGTGCGTGTGTTGTCATAGCCAGTATGGTGTTTTGCCATGTTGCTTGAACATTTTTTTATCTATATAAATTTACCAGGGTATAAACCCTTTACCCAAAAAAAAAATAGTTACTTATAAAATCAATATTGGTGAGAAAGAACATTCGTATGCAATGGGAGTTTAGTTTCAACAGCTAGATTAGAAGTTGAAGTAACTCGTAACTCAAGATTAACCTTTTGTCTCAACTAGTATGAAGCTGATAAACTGAAATTATTGTGACCACTAAACTTTCTCTTCAAAATTTCGTCTCTAAAAAAACCGTAACACCAAAGTCTCATCCATTTTGCCACACATACTCCTCTGTATATACATATTTTCACCTCTTTTGTCGTAATGTATTTTGCATCATAGGAGGGTGGTGTTTGTTGTCCAGCGAGTGTTTAGTGGTAAGTGTTATGGGCCTAATTGCTTGACGTTGCGGTGAATAATTGTTGCAGAGAGTTGTGTGGGTCGAGGTTGAAGTGTTGTGGACTTGTGGGTCGTGGTTCAATATGCGGTTGATAAGGTCGTGGTCTCAAGTGACATGTCGTTCATATGTGGGTAAGGTCGTTTCAACAAGTGTTGTGGGTCAAGGTTCGAGTGTTGCAGGGTTCTAAAATTGTGGGTCGAGCTGGCACTGAGCGGTTTGTAGCACCTGCTGGGTTATGTCTTTTATATCCGGTTGTGGTAACATGTTGTTCTGGTCAGGTAGTTTTGTGTTACGTCATATGGGTCACCTCAATTTGCACGTGGTTCGATGCGGTTTGGATTGGTTTGTTTTTCATGCGGGGTTTGTGGTTTCATATTTGGTTGTGGATTGTGCCGATGTACTTAGAGGGGGTTGTATTTGTTGGTTATGTGGTCGAGATCTTTTTTTTGTCATCGGTTCGTTGAAGGTTATTCCGTCTGCAAGTCATAAATCGCAGAATTTCCAAACTTGATAGAATTGCTAGCATGATCCATAATTAACTTTCAACAACATTGCACTTTTAACTGCATCATAGTAATTGCTATTGGTACCCCCCACAAGTTAAAACTTAGATTTATCTAAACATAAAAACCAAATATGTCACGAGCAAAAGCATTGATTAATACATAGTTACATCAAAAGCATGGGACATCCATGAAATGTTACAAGTGCAAGTTTAAACATGAAGGTAGACTCAACTCGACCACACTCGTGAACTTGGTTCGGCTTTTGCAATATGAAATATCATTATGCTAAAAAAAAAATTCTGAGGACATGCTAGTTCTAATTGGTTTTAGATATCATGTTCAAACCATCATATGTTGTTATTGAAAACAAATAACTGTTAAACATGTATGACATTAATTTATATAAATCATTCTATGGACTATTATGGCATCTTCATGTGCTAGACCATCTTTAATAAATTTTCTAGACCAGGTTTCATAATTTTTTTTATTAAAGAAGAAGAGTTAGCTTGAATCCCACATAGATAAATGAAAAGAAAATGTGTTACTTTATACAGTGAGGTATGCGCTACTTATTTCAATTGAGTTTGGTGTATTATGTTCTTGGTGGAATATAATATTTACATGATAAATGTACGAAAAGTGGAAAAGATAACTTTGGAAAGTATTTATTATTTGCACAAAAAAAATGTCATATCATATACTCTAATACCAACAGTTTATAATTACATTTTGATCTTTTCACGTTCTATTTTTTAACGTTAATTGTCTACCGCTAGGAACCGCTGCCGTCAGGCGCGGGTATTCGCCTAGTACTAAACATGTATGTATTATAACTCACGATTAATTTGTACACTTACATTCATTTTTGTTTTTCCGCCACTCACTTTTTGTTTTAAAAAAATTGTAACATTTGCTAACTTTATATATTCATTTTACCTTTTTTTGGTAAAGGGTTGTTATCCGGTAAATATATTAATGAAATAATATGAGTTAAGATTTCTAACTTTTTGTTGCAAAAGTTAATGAAATGATATTCATTTTACTTTTTCATCTATCACTTTTTGTTGTATAAGATTTCTAACATTTGCTAATGTTTTGTATTCTCTTTCGCTTTTATCAAAAGAAGAAAGATTTTGCAAAGAAAGGTGATAAAGAGGGAAGACATTAATATGAAATTCTTGTGAGTGAAGATAAAAAATATTGTTTCATTCACAATGTCTAAAGGCATATTTACGTGGGATAAGGGTTGTCGCCATCCCAAAGCCCATTAAACCTTCACCAATGACAACAACTTCCTAGCCCTCGGCTTCAGTCCAATATCAGTAACGTTAGGCACCTGTTAGTGACGAAAACTAAGTTGAGCATGAAGAATATAATTAAATAACATATAAGTTATATGCATTTTATCGAGAATGTTACCTTTGAGGTTGCACGTTGTGAAAAAACAAATTAAGATGACCTTTCGATGCCTGGGAAATTACAAGCTTGTCAAAAACCTTGGCCTCCTATGGAAGATAAATTTTGTATAATTCTAAGTTACCATATGTTTCAGACCTTTTTGAGACTTTGTTTGTAGTCACCTTACAACATCGGTTGAAGCTTATACTAGCTTGTAGTATCATTTTTCTATTAAAGAAGATAATTTACCTTTTATCCCACATCGTCAATTGAGAAAAAAAATATGTTATATAGTGAGGTATGTACTAAGTCTCACATGTTGAGTTTGATCTGTTATGTTCCTTGGGGAATAAAGTGTTTGTCGATACATTTATCGATAAAATTCATTATTCTTGAGTAATTTGTACACTTTCTTAACTTTTTACATACGCCGCCGTATGTATATATGATAAGTCGTGAGCTATCCCAGAGCCCATTAAACCTTCACGGCTTCACCAATGACAACAACTTTCTTCATAGCCCTCGGCTTAAGTCTAATATCAGTAACGTTAGGCACATGTCAATGACGAAAATTAAGTTGAGCATGAAGATGATAATCGAATAACATATAACATATATGCATATTATCGAGTATGTGAGATTGTTACCTTTGAGGTTGCATGCTGTAAAAAAAAACACATGGCGATGACCTTTTGCTGCCTCGGAAACTACAAGGTTGTAAAAAATCTTGGCTCCTGAGGAATATGAATTTTGTACAATTTTAATGTCATACCAAATTAATTATCTATGAATATTTTTACCTTTAACAGGTCAAAAGAGGTAAAATAAAAACAATATGTTATAAGGAAACGGACTGAAAGGCGTCTGAAGTGTCTCTTGAGTGTACCGCATTTACTCCACCATTTGAAATTATATTAAGTTTTGTAAATATCTTTTAGTTACTACTTACAAATACAAAATAATATAAGCTTTCAGCCAACCTGGTCTGTGTTAGCATGTACAAAATAAGACATACTTCTATGACCCGTTACCTAACCCGCCCATTTTGCCATACCTTTCCAACACCAAGATGTACTCTGTGCACAATGCCTTCTTCAACTAATTCAAGACATGCTTGGTGGAGTGGCCCATTTTCTATACACTTCTGTCTCACAACCTCAGTTATCTGTTGTGCTTCATATTGGGAACCAGTTTTGTCTATTCTGTCAAGGGACAGGACCATGGTTTAGCTCTTTTCCATAATCAGATAGTACATTGTTCCGCTTAGGCCAATGCTAATGGTGACCGTAAGTATTGTGGTCACCCTCTGCCACATCAACGCCACTTGAGCTTTCTCTTTCCAAAATTATACCCAACCACAATTTGCTAATAGTGACCATCATAGTGACCGTAATTTTTTTTTAAATTAAAATTTCATTCATAATTAAATAAACATTACAATAATAATCCAACTAGTCGAGCTAAATACAGTTAAACTCTACCATCTAGTTGAGCTAAATATAATTATATGAACACAAAAAAGAAGCATGTATTGAAAGAGCATGTCAATATAGGCTACAGTGAACTTTCAAAAGCATTATGCTCATAATTTATTAGAATTTGCTTGTCGGACATTTGGACTCAGTTGATTGTTTATATAATGAAATAACGTGAAAGTGTGAGATAGAAAAGAAATAAATAAAAGACACATTATCTTCTTCTTCTTCATATGCTGCAAACACCCCAAATAAAAAAAACACATTTCCTTTGTTTCATTTCCTACCCAACTGATCCAAGAAATAATAATTAAAAAAAAGACTCACACACAAACATACACAATTGTTTCGGTTGGCTGACAAACCAAAACATTGAAAAGGTTTTCGGTTGGGCTAGTGGGCATAACTTGGTCACCTACTTGGTTGGGAGGGCAACCAACCATGCTATTAGCATTGACCTTATGTCACACAAGAAACCTTATACTAAAAGTATGAGTTCTACATATAACTATTAAACATGTATGACATTAGTTTATATTATGGCGGCTTCATGTGCTCGACCAAATTTAATAAATTTGGTTGCATTCGTCTTTCAACAACGGTTAAAGCATATACTAGCTTGTATCAATTTGTATTACCATAAACAAGAAGTGTTAGCTTTTTATCCCACATCGATAATTGAGAAGAAAATGTGTTACTATATATTGTGAGGTACGCACCAACTATTCAAGTTGTGTTTAGTGTATTTTGTTCACATTGCTAACTTTTTATATTCGTTTTGGTTTTTTCATCACTCGGTTTTTCTTTGTAAAAGATTTGTAATTTGGTAATTTTTATATTCTCTTTCGCTTACATCAAAAGAAATAAAGAAATAAGATTTTGCAAAGAAATAAGATAGAGAGGTAAGATAACGTGTAACTATATAAGATACATACATTTTTCATCACTCGGTTTTTCTTTGTAAAAAAAAAGATGCTTGAAAGTTAATTTCTAATCTACTTAGCAAACATGTCATTGCTTTTGTGCTAAATGCAAAAAGACCACTATGTCTTGTATAAACCAACGATAGATGTTAATAACGGGGTAGGTGGAAAAGCTAGGCGCTAATATGTGTGTGTAGCGATGTGAAGGGAAACTCATCCCAAGAACAGTTGCAATGTCAAGGTCAGATGTTCGAACAACAATTCCTTCCTCTAGAACACGACCTGCCTCATTCACTACTGGAAATAATACCATCTCTACTATTTCTTGGTCGGTCACGGCCACAAATTAACCAAACAAACACATTATTTTAAGTCTTTTCAAAATGACCCAAACATTACACGAAGCCATCTTTTAGTTCCGACGTACACTAAAATACAAGGACTAAAACGGGACAACAATGATAAACTGGGATTGCGTTATTATACACAAACAACTTTCAATAAATTTAGTTGTATATGAATCATTATATGGCAATTTATATGAATCATTCTATTGACTATATTATGTCATCTTCATATGCTAGATCATCTATGATAATTTTTGTCTTATTCGCCTTACAACAACGGATAAAGAAGAATAACTAACTTTTATCCCCACTGCGCCAGCGTGGACCCGGTTCAGACAATACAGTCTGGGTATGTGGTGGACGAGGGCCTACCGTGTGGTAGGTGTGACTCTTGCCCAAAAATTGAAAGTCACCGTTAAAAAAAAACTAACTTTTATCCCACATTGAAAATTGAGAAGACAATGTGTTGCTTTATTTTAAGGTATGCACTATTTATTCAACTTGAGTTTTGTCTGTTATGTTACTCGTGGGATAATATAGCTTCGATAATATATTTATTGAGCTCATATGTCTCACAATAATTTCTACATATCGCTAAGTTTTTTTTTCGTCTCTCATTTTTTTATTGTAAAAGATTCATAATTTGCTAACTTTTTATATTCTCTTTCGTTTTTATCAAAAAAAAAAAGAAAAAAAAAATTGCAAAGAAATGTGATAAAAAGGTACGACATCGATTTGAAATTCTTGGGAGTGAAAAAGTATTACTTTCTTGATTCATAATATTAAAAGGCATATGTACGCAAGATAAGGGTTGTCGCTAACAATAAGCATGTAAAATATGAAAGTTACCATTTCGTCCGTTTCTAATTAAAAGGTCGAATAAAGGTGAGTTGAATGTTCGATCAACATATATATTACGCAGGAGAAGGGTTGTTGGTATACCGGATCCAATTTGTAGCTGAGAGCTACTTAACTATTAAACATGTATGGCATTTTATATGAATAATCCTATGGACTATATTATGGCTTCTTCATGTGCTTATTGTTAGTTTCTTGTAGTTGAGTTTACAGAAGGCTTATCCAAAGGCTTTTGTAATAACTAAACACAACAATCAAAGATATATAATACCAAGTTACCAACCATTAAAACTCAAAACATAGTATGTCAATCATGCAACTTCATTTTAAATAAAATTGTACATAGATAAAATTATATAGCATCAACATTTTTTGTTGGAACTGAACTTTTATATTCAAATATATAACGTGGTGTTAGTTTATAGGCCCCTAAAGATATGATGCTCTGTATAATAGATCACCATCATATACAGTTGTGCCACAATCGAAGAAAGAGCTTGAACTATCAAATTATAAGTTGTTATTGAAAACAAATACAATATTTTACATATAACTATTAAATATGCATGACACTAGTTTATATGAATCATTCTAGTGACTATATTATGCCGTCTTCATGTGCTAGACTTACTTCAATAAATTTGGTTGTATTCGCCTTACAACAACGTTTAATGCATATACTAGCTTGTATCACTTTTTTATTATACGAGAACACTAGAGGTGGCAAAACGGTTGGCTATATATGCTCTTTTTCAAAAAAAAGATGTGGGCTAAATATGCTTAAATCTTTTAAAAAGTTACCCATTTAGTTTAGTTATTTTTTTTCTTTTTTTTCCCAGAAATTGTCACCTCTATAAAAGAGTTAGATTTTATCCACATCGATAAATGAGGAGAAAATATATTACTTTATATAGAGAAGCATGCACTATTTGTTTAAGTTGAGTTAAGTCTATCATGTTACTTATGGTATATGTAGCTTGGATAATAAAATTATGTTAGTTATATATATCTAACTAGCTTAGAGACCCGTTGACACCGAGTTAGTTTTTAAAGAAATAGATAAATGAGATGATAATAAAAGTAATAACGTAAATTTGTTAAATTTAAAATATGTTTGAGTGACAATCGATTTACAACCATCGCGTTGCCAAAATAAAAATAGATTGACTCGAACATAAAATGATGTCTGATTTCAATGAAAATTTAAGTTGCTAACAAACCTTGTAACATTAAAAATAATAAGTAATAAGTAACTTATTTGATATTTGAAATGTTCCATCAATATTTGAAATGAATAATAAGTAATAAGTAACTTATTCGATAAACAATTGAGTTTTTAATAATTTAAATAATAAACGTCCATGCATTTGGGTCTCCAAATTCGATTGTCATGAAGAGCAAATATATTCAATGTGCGCTCATCAAGTTAATAGCCAATGCCCGTTCCATGAACACCTAATGATTTTATAAAAACAAATTCAGTTTGTAACTATTAAAGCAAAAATAAATATAAGCTCTTAAAGCAAATAAATATAAATTTATTATTCTAATAATAGGAATAAACAAAGTAATGGGCCCTTTATAAGCTTTTAGCCTCATACAAAAACTGAATAAGCTGATAGAAGATTCATGTCGCTCAATCTTTTTCTAACCTATACCTTTATCATTTGTGGTTCCTCTTCGAGCATTTCTATTAGTAATAAGAACATGTTAGCTTAAAACTTTAAACCATAAATTGAACATACTTACTCTTGATGTATCTTTTAGACTAAAGATCAAATATTCTTCGATGCACAACCTATAAAAAAATTATTGTTCGTGCAGAAATTCTATCTACTTTTTTTTGTAGTTTCTTAATTAAAATTAAAAATACTAAAAACATCTCTTAATCTACTTTTAGTTAGTTTGTCATAGTGGTATTAGCATTTAAGTCTTCAGAATTAGAATGTGATTAATATTTGAGCGAAGTGATGAAAATTACCCGTAGATATTGCTTATAACTTTTGAAGAGAAATTTTAAAAGTGATAATTTAAAATGTTCATAAATGAACATAATAACACTTCTATATTATTTGTATTGAAATAATCACCAGTAGGCCAATTAAGAGTGGATAGATACCTGATAAACAAATCATACCAGAAATTTCCTGATAAGAATAGGAAGTGTGATTAGAATGATGTATCCGTGAGTAAGAATTCTGCAAAATTGTCTTGGGATCAGGGGATTTCAAAATAGTATAAACGTATAAGTGGTTAAAGTATGGTTTGTTCATTCATTAATTTAGAGACATTGATAACAGTTCCTTTCAATTTGCAAAGTTTGATTAACTATCATAATTAAGTTCACCCCTAATGTATCTTATAGTTACGTTTCATAGCCTTCAAAAGTGAAGTGCTTGATCAAACACAACAATGGTCCAGTTAAACATAATTGTGAATACCAATGACCAACCACATTCTCATCCCATAACACTCACTGGTTGTTGACATTAATCGTATCTTAAAAAACTCACGAATATCAGTAGAACATAAATGTCTAATTGTAGTTATCTTACAACACTACATTAATCCACTCGACTAATCATAATCCATTGTGTGGCTAAAACCCTGCTGAAACCTATATCGAGGGCTAAAAATCACAAAAGAATGGCTACAATCCACTATGAAGACCTTTTAAATATCTTAACTCATCCATTCGTAAACGTATCATAAGATGTCTTCAATGTATTAAATAGAACATTTAAGAATGCCAACACTTATAACCAAATTTCACAAAATAATATTTTAGGAACATGTTTGAAAAATTAGACAACAATTATGTCATCTCACCATAGCCCGCCTACAATTTGACCTCTACCAAAAGCTACCCATTTTAACCTGTGACCCTTTCCCAACCTGGACCTACATTAAGCTATCTCTAATTCTCTAAACATGTACCATGGTGATAAAAAAAGATACGCGATGCCACAAACTTTCTAACTACAGTAACAATCAAATATAAAACAAAAAGGTTATTTAACCCCACTGTTGGCATAATTACAGTCAACGTGACCATAAAATACTTACCCTTAACCCGACCAACCTGAGATCTAACCTATGCATTTAGAAACTCAAAACTTTGATATAGTGAAAAAGTTAATACAGATTTAAGATTGAAATATAAATCACAAATACTTAATACCATTTTAAGAAAAGCTAAAAAGAGCAGGATATAAAAAATGATGGTTTACCACTATTTTGGGATATCTATACTTACTGGTTCAAAACAGTTTAAAACTGAATCATTCTTTAAAGACGGTTTAAAACATAACCAAACCAATAAAAAACCGTGGTTTACCACTATTATTAGAGATACTTACATGTAATATTCATATAAGCAATCCCATATAACCCATATACGAAGTTTATAAGAAATCCACCATTGCCAAAATGTATTTAACCTGATACGACGATCCCAAACAACCCCTATATTCCTATATAAAATAAGTTTCGATAATGACAAGCTTAATGGAGAAGAAATCATACCTGGTACAAAAGAATATCATAAGCTATCAATTTATATTGCTCCACATCCCCATCCCCATCGCCATCCCTATCCTTCTTATTAGACTTAGGCCGCATGGTAACATACTATTGCTCAAACCTGTACGATAACATACTGCTGCTTGCTGCTGAAACCATATGTGTGGCTAAAAACCTGCTGAAACCTATATCGATGGCTAAAAGTCACAAAAGAATGGCTACAATCCAACGCTGTTTCTTAACAGTTCATGTGATTACCTGTATGGACCATCTCCAACGAAAGCAATCCTTGCCTATGGCATCTTTTCCATGACACTACTCAAATAGCACATCAATGAACCTATTAGAAATATGTATTGTTTCTTTAAGCAAATATAAAATGTTGTCATTATGACTTTGACTTCAGTAAAGGTATCACATAGCTCATCAAATGCCGTCACTTCAGAATAAACTAATGTATTCGGTTAAAAAAGGTATGCATTATTCTTCAACAAATACACTTTTTTCTGTACTGTAATTCATTTGAAACATATCAAATGATGGTTACATATTCATAGTTTTCTTAGGCGACTTGTAATTATAGAAAAGACATGAAAAAGGGTGAAAAAGGCATGCAAACACAAACGATATATGCAAGTAAGTGCAGTGAATAATGCTTTTCTGATGAACTAATAATGGTTTTCAATACTATATATACTCATGAAAAAGGGGGGAAAGGCCCTCATTATATAAGATACAATGCAATCACATTATAATGCTTTGGTAAACTCTTACCTTTCAGTCAAGTCAACAACAATTGTATTGCCGTATCTTTATAAAAGATCACGAAAGTTGCGTTTCACGGCCATGGGCTACAGGCATTTATCGAAATTATATTCAGAGGAACCCGTTTAAAACAAAACAGTTATTTAACCCCACTGTTGGCATAATTACAGTCAACCCGACCATAAAATAGTTACCCTTAACCCGACCAATCTGAGATCTAACCTATGCTTTTAGAAACTCAAAATTTTGATATAGTGAAAAAGTTAATACAGATTTAAGATTGAAATATAAATCACAAATACTTAATACCATTTTAAGAAAAGCTAAAAAGAGCCGGATATGTTTCATCTCCAACGAAAGCAATCCTTGCCTATGGCATCTTTTCCATGACACTACTCAAATAGCACATCAATGAACCTATTAGAAATATGTATTGTTTCTTTAAGCAAATATAAAATGTTGTCATTATGACTTTGACTTCAGTAACTGTATCACATAGCTCATCAAATGTCGTCACTTAGGAATAAACTAATGTATTCGGTTAAAAAAGGTATGCATTATTCTTCAACAAATACACTTTTTTCTGTACTATAATTCATTTGAAATTACAATGGTGACCGTAACGTGTTTGATTAGCATTACATAATCCACTCGACTAATCATAATCCATTGGACTGACGATAGTGTATTAAAAAATTATCTATTAAAAAATGATAATATTGTATTAATATTGTTATGTATATTTAGCACTAATTTATAAAACTAAGAAATGGTCGGATTTGTGTTTGTGGTCAGCCATCCCAAAAAGTTTGACGTGTAGAGAAAATTTTTGATTTACCCGAACTTGTTCAGACATGCCCATTTTGCCAACATAGTGTTAATAGGCCAAAAGACTATAAACTATACAGAAAGATAATTAGTTGTTGCTTAGACTCAAATCTTGTTATTGGTATGGCTTCCTGGTAAGGTTGGATATTATTGAAAGAGGGAACACAAAACATGCTCTCCCAACCATAATCGGTCCAAGTTGTACAACACTTGCGATAAAAGATTTTTTTGGATTGCAGAAACTGAATCCCATAAAAAAAGACACCATAATATGATAAAAATGTTACCGAGAGAGGTTCACCGTGGTGGTAATTATAAAAAAGGTTACATGCCGTTGAAAAAAGTGTATTTTCCACGTCCAGTGCATCCATACCGACATACATGAAGATGATCATTTCGGCTATAAATGAGATTGTTGCAAAAGCATGTCTGCCATCTAAGAAGCTAATTTAGTAATTATACGAAATTTAAATATAATAATTTTCTGGGTATAGGATGGGTAGTGGGTCATAAAAACATCTCTTTTAGTTATAATAGAATGAATTTATTTTGATTAAAAAAACAAAATCACAATAATGAACTAACCTTTTTAGATAGTAATTTTGGAGTACCACTTTAAATAAATTTCAACCCATTTGACCCGTATCATTTTCAGTAAATCTTATGGTATAACCCGTTTGACCCGTTCCCAACCTGGACTAACAATCTAAAAGACCCTTTCCCAACCTGGACCTACATTAAGCTATCTATAAACATGTACCATGGTGATCTAAAAGATACGCGATGCAACAAACATTCTAACTACACTAATAATCAAATATAAAAAAAAAATGTTATTTAACCCCACTGTTGGCATAATTACAGTCAACCCGACCATAAAATACTTGCCCTTAACCCGACCAACCTGAGATGTAGCCTTCGCTTTTAGAAAATCAAAACTTTGATATGGTGAAAAAGTTAATACAGATTTAAGATTAAAATAATTATCACAAATACTTAATACCATTTTAAGAAAAACTAAAAAGAGCAGGATATAAAAAACCATGGTTTACCACCATTTTAATCCACCATTGTCAAAACGTATTTAACATGATACGACAATCCAAAACAACCCCTATATTCCTATAAAAAAATAAGTTTGAATAATGATAAGCTTAATTGAGAAGAAATCATACCTGGTACAAAATAATATCAGAAGCCCTCAAAATTTATATTGCTCCACATCCCCATCCCCATCCTTCTTATTAGACTTAGGCCTCATGGTAACATACTATTGCTCAAACTTGTACGATAACATACTGCTGCTTGCTGCTGAAACCATATGTGTGGCTAAAAACTTGCTGAAACCTATATCGATGGCTAAAAAACACAAAAGAATGGCTACAATCCAACGATGTTTCTTAACACTTCATGTGATTACCTGTATGGACCATCTCCAACAAAAGCAATCCTTGCATATGACATCTTTTCCATGACATTGCTCAAATAGCACATCAATGAACCTATTAGAAATATGTATTGTTTCTTTAAGCAAATATTAAATGTCAAAACTAAAACCGAGCTGCAACATGTACACCTTAACAAACAAAATCAAAACAGATGAATCATCATTCAAACCGCACGTCCTTACAACAACATTATGCAAGAATTTATTTCAATCACCACACTTTTCTTTGGTTTCTAAAAAATTAATTGAATTGAACTTAATGAAAGAAAAGTATACTATAAATTGAATTGAAACACAATTAGATTAATTCTCGAAAAAAACAGCACATCAAAACATGTATATGATGGGATTTAAATCAAAACCCTAAAAAAACTTAAATAGATGTGAATACTTACCAATTGGATGATGTATCAGACGATTTGGATGTGTGTTTTTGAATCGGTTATTTGAACATCTTGAATGTGATTTGTATGTGATTTGAACATCTTGAATGAGTCGTCCTGTGGAAGAGATGGGTGAATTGAAACTGCCGATATAAATTCTGCAAAATCAAAATAACAGTAAATCTTATAAACATTAACAATTAAACATATAATCAAATTTCTAAAAGCACGACTTGAAACATATTCACATCAAAAGAACTTCCAAATATATTACCTTGATGCACAGATTTCTATCTCCCACATTTTCATTTCTCATAAACAGTCTATCGAGCAGCTTGTATGCGGCCTTCAAAAGAAATATTTCATTGACATCATAAAAGTTAATTAAAAGTATCAAAATCTACATCAACCATATTTAAAAAACTAACTAATACCAAAATGATTGAACAAAATTCGATTGTAATCATAAGAACAAAGTGGCGAATAAGCATTTCATCAACCACATCATGTGCATAATAAGTTAATGACATACATGTGCTAGGTATCATAAAAACCATATACAAAAAATTAAATAGTAGTAAAAAAGCATGAAAAACAGAAAACGTACCGGTCATAGATTGAACTTAAAACACGAATAGATGATTGGCTTATAAAATCTGTCATTATTAAAAAGGGGGAATTGCAAATATATCCCTTTTAAACTCAAAAATTACATATATATCCGACCTAAAATCTTAATTACATATATATCCTTCATTAACATAAAATATATCAAATATATCCAAATAATTAGTTTTCACATATATAAACCTTTAAAATGTATTATAGAGATCATTTCATTCTAAATGGTCTATTATGCCCTTATTTTATGTCCTCGTCTTCTCTCCCAAATATTACTGTGAGTTTGTAGTATGACTGGTAGAAATTAAACTTACATATTAAAATCATAAATGAATATATAATTCTTTACAAAGACAACAAACATTCGAATGATTTTTCTCGACATTATTCTTATAAACATAGCTAGCCACTTTCCTCAACAAACTTTCTTGCTTATCTCTTTTTTTCTTGAGATATAATAATTTATTGGTTTGTTTGCTATTATACATTTACTCCAAGCATTGTTCTTCTACGATACCGTTGACATCTCCGACATCGACAACAACACAGCCCGCTGCCTTCTTTCATATATTTTCTCCGGTGACTGACAATAATCAATATATGAAAGATCCAAGTTTATTCATACTTTTGTTTGAGTTGATAAAAAAAAGTCAACAGGGATTAGGGGATACAAGAATGACGATTTGGTTTCTGGGTTAGATGTGAATTGTATTATGTTTGTGTTATCTTGTAGGGTGCTGAAGATAACCAAATTAAGGGTACAATGGTCAAATCAATATTAGATGATAATTATTATTTATTTGATGTGTTTAAATATGTATAATTTAATTAATTGGATATATATGATATATTTTAAGTTTAAGAAGGATATATATGTAATTAGGATTTTGAGTTGGATATATACGTAATTATTGAGTTTTGGAAGGATATATATGCAATTCTCCCTATTAAAAAAAAACAAAATACAATCTCATTATATGGTTAACTCGTGAGGAATAAGAAAATTAAAAAACTAATTCAATAATGTGAGTTTCACCAATATTTTTTTCAAGGGTTTAGCAACACAGAATTGAATAATCAAAGCCAAAAACACATTAAATTGAATCAAAACCCAAAATAAAAATAACACAACAACATAGCTTTACTATGGATTTCAATCGAAACCCTAAGAGTTTGCATAGAAAAAATTAAATTTAACATAATCAATCGAATTTTATATAATATTTGAATCGAAATAAAACTAAATCGAAGAACAATCGAAACATACCAATGTTAAGATGTTGATAGATGAATCACTGGCAAAGTGATGAAACCCAAAAAGAATATTGATTGTGTTTGAATTCGGTGTGGGAGATCTGCTATTGTGGTTTTGTGTATAGAAGAAGTTTTAATCTTTTATTGATTAAGTATTATGAATTCTATTTACTATACAAAAATATATACTGTATGGAGCGTACATAATAAACGGTGTGTAGAAAAAAGAGTGCATTGTAGGTAATGTACAAACATGTTAATTAAGGAATGTCACATCACTGAATTAATTGAATTTTTAATGCATGGTGTTTAGTATGCTTGTACAAAAGCTTATTTTATTATATATAATAATAGAAGTATTATGTACACATTGCTAACTTTTGGTATTCATTTTAGTTTTTTCGTTGTAAGAGATTCTTAATTTACTTAGGGGGCGTTTAGTTGGGGTAATTTGGAGTATATCAGGGGCATTTGTATTTCAATTTCTTTCAAATATCTTGTTTGGTAACTCAAATGGGGACATTTGAAGTCATTTACAATTCTTCAATTGTCAAAATGGAGAGAATTATAATGTCTCCAAAAAGTGAAGAATTTTAATTTACTTGAAAAAAAAAATTATAAACTTTTTTTTCTTATAGTCTTTTTATAAACTTTTAAATAGAATATTTATGAAATTTTTTTTTACAAACTTTTTTTACAAATTTTTTATAAATTTTATTTATAAACTTTTTTTTATAAATTTTTATAAACTTTTTTTTATAAATTTTTTATAAATTTTTTATAAACTTTTTTTATAAATTTTTTAAAAACTTTTTATATAAATTTTTTATAAACTTTTTTTATAATTTTTTTTATAAACTTTTAAATAGAATATTTATGAAATTTATATTAAAAAAATAAAAAAAAAAATATTTATAAACTTCTGTTAACCAAACATGCGATGGTATTTTAAATTTCGAAATTTTAAATTATCAGGAATTTAAATTTTTCTAGAATTTAAAATTCCGGAATTTCAAATTACCCTTACCAAACGTCCCCTATTGTTTTGTTTTTGTCTCTCATTCTTTCATAGTAAAAGATTCGTAATATACTAATTGTTTATAGAGAAAAGTACAAAAATAAGCCAAAATCTTTTTTGAAGTCCCCTTTGTGGTCAAGTTTTAACCCAATATCCAAAATGGTCATGCGCAACCACTAGACTCCGCAGCTCCATCCAAAATTCGCCACGTGTCCAAATGAAAGTACACTTTTTGTACTTTTTTTTTTTATTATTTGTACTTTTTGTACTTTCATTTGGACACGTGGCGAATTTTGGGTGGAGCTGCGGAGTCGAGTGGTTGCGCATTGGCGAATTTTGGGTGGAGCTGCGGAGTCGAGTGGTTGCGCATGACTATTTTGGACATTGAGTTAAAAAGTGACCACAAAGGGGACTTCAAAAAAGATTTTGGCTTATTTTTGTACTTTTCTCTGTTTTATATTATCTTTTGTTTTTTTATCAAATCGAAGAAGATTTGGCAAAGAAATGTGATAGAGAGGTAAGACATAATTTGCTAACGTTTTCGATCTTTTTGTTACGTTTTCGTCCGTTTATTTAAGTTTTCGTCTGTTTTTTTATGTTTTCGTCCCCTCTGTTACGTTTTCATCCGTTTTTTTACGTTTTGGTCTGTTTTCTTACGTTTTCGTCCGCTTTTTTACGTTTTTGACCGATTTTTTACGTCGTCGATCGCTTTTTACGTTTTCGTCAGTTTTTTTACGTTTTTGACCGCTTTGTTACGTTTTCGTCTGTTTTTTAAGTGTTCGTCTGTTTTTTTACGTTTTCGACCCCTTTGTTACGTTTTTGTATGTTTTCATCCATTTTTTATGTAAATAAATCGAACAAAAATGATTTTTACGTTTTCGTTCATTTATTTACGTTTTCGACCCGTTTGTTACGTTTTCGTTAATTTTTTTACTATTTTTTCTGTTTTTTTACATTTTCGACCCCTTTGTTACGTTTCTGTCTGTTTTTTATGTTTTCGTCCTATTTTTTACTTAAAGAAATCGGACAAAAACATAAAAACTGGACGAAAACGTAAAAAAACTTGATGAAAACGTAAAAAAAATAGACGAAAATGTAAATAAATGGTTGAAATCGTAAAAAAACAGACGGAAACGTAAAAAAAGATGAAAACTTAAAAAAAACGGATGACAACGGAACAAAGGGTCAAAAACGTAAAAAAACGGATGAAAACGTTAAAAAAACGGCCGACGACGTAAAAATAAGATGATAATGAAAAAAGGACAAAAACGTAAACAAACGGGCGAAAACGTAAAAAAAGAGGACGAAAACGTTAAAGAAGGGACAAAAACGTAAATAAGGGACAAAAAAAAAAAAAAAAAAAAAAAAAAAGACAAAACTTAACCAAGGGGTCGAAAACGTAAAAAAAAATGACGAAAACATAGAAAAATGGTCGACGACGTAAAAAATCAGACTAAACCGTAAAAATTCGGACGAAAACGCAAAAAACGGATGAAAACGTAAAAAATCGGACGAAAACGTAAAAAAACAGACGAAAACGTAAAAAACAGACGAAACGTAACAAAGGGGTCGAAAACATAAAAATGTTTAGTTGTAACAATGGTTAAAACATATACTAGCTTGTATCACTTTTTTTTATTAAAAAAAATAGTTACCTTTTATCCCACGTCAGTAATCGAGAATAAAATGTGTTACTTTATATATTGAGGTATGTACTAATTATCCAAGTTGAGTTTGGTGTATTATGTTCCTCTGGCAATTACATTGTTCACATGACAAACTTGTTATGTTACAACGTGTTGCAAGGATAATTTGTACACATTGCTAACTTTTTGTATGTTTTTTCGTCTCTTGCTTTTACATATTTTCATTTTTGTTTTTTCGTCTCTAGATTTTCAACTTTTTCGTTGTAAAAGATTTATAATTTGCTAACTTTTTATATTCTCACTCGCTTTTATCAAAAGAAAGAAGATTTTATAAAGAAAGGTGATAAAGAGGGACCACACTGATTTGAAGTTCTTGAAAGTGAAAATAAAAGTTGTTTGAAATTCTTTGAATTAAAAGTATAATGGCTATAAGTTGTTTTACATGAATATATTTTGTATTTTCCATCCTGTAATAAATTTGCTAAATTTCTACCTTTAATTTATTTACTAGGTGCAAAATCTCTACTATTTTACAAAGGTCTCTAATCCTCAAGTTCCATTAACATCAAAATTTTAACCAAAGATAACACATATAACTTTTTTTTACGCCGGATAAAAATGTGACACTATCATTCTTTTACCATGTCTTATACGATCATTATCTAAACCGTCCATGACTATTAAGACGTTGACCGACACAAACAAACCAATAACCACAAACACAACAAATTATTTACAGCCACTTAGCAAGGTTGCCTTGGTAGTACTTGGCTTATTCAAGTCGAGTTTGTCAAGTTACGAGTTGATTAAATCGAGTTCAATCAGTTGTTTTGGGAAAAATAAGTAATAACCCAACAGGAAAAGAAAAATGAATTAATATCCCATTTCTTATTTCTATGGTACGGTGACTCGAAGGTCTTGTATTCGAACTTCTTCGTTGAACAAAATCGTTGAAAACAATTACGAGAACCCGTTATCTGCGTACATAAAAAACAAAAAAGAATTCTAACTTTTCCTAAGTATCCTAAGAGCATTTACATCCATAACGCCATAACGGGCGTTAGTGTGCTTTTAACACCGTTAACGGGCGTTGGACCTCCGGCGTTAATCAGGCGTTAAGGGACCAACGTTATAGACGCAACGGGCGTTAAAGGGTTTTAAAAAAAAATCAAAAAATTTACAAATTGACCCCTCAACGGCTGGTGACCTTTAGTATTTAAAAAAAAAATACAAAAAACCCCCTAACGGCTAGTTTTAATAAATAAACAAAATATTTCAAAAACATTTTTTTACCACTATAAATACCCAACTAAAACACCATTTTTTTTCACACTTCCACTACTCAATCCTCTCAATCTTCAATCTTTCATTCACTGGAAAAAAAAATGTCGGGAGGCAACGATGATACATTCTTCAATCTTCTCGGTGGTGGGTGGAATACCTCAAACCCGGGTTTATCATCTAACCTGAACGCGGGTTCATCTTCAAACCCCAACATGTCTCTTCCCAACCCACTAGGCTTCTCGAGTCAAGAAATGTATCAACAACATCAACAATATCTGTATTGGCAACAACAAAGCCAACAAAGCACCTTAAACTCCAACTTTCAAAATTTACAATTCTCACAACACTCATAACATTCACAAACTGAAACACATGATGTTCCTGAGACACTCATGTCTCCTCCAAAAAAATCCAAAGGTCGTGTTAAACGAAAGTCAAAAGAATCCAAAGACCCCGAGCCCGAACCAATCGATGATGATGAAGAAGAATTCGCTATTGGGCGTTGGACTCCAGCAGAGGAAGAATTACTTGCAAGGTGCTACATAGCTGTTACGGAGGATCCGAAAGTTGGGCGTGCACAACCCAAAGATACGTTTTGGTATCGGGTCACAAATGAGTTCAATAGACTCAACTTTCAATGGCGCAACAAGGATATGATGTCAAGCAAGTGGAAAACGTTGAACGCCTGTTGCACAAAGTTCAACTCTTTTTACAAACGTGCGCAACGAGAACAACGAAGCGGGAAAAGTGAGATGGATGTGATGAAACGGGCAAAGCAATGGTATGGGACGCTCCTGAACCGGTTGATTTAACCGGCGATGCCCCAAGCCAAACAAACGAGGCTTTGTTTGGTCATGATGAACAACCACGCCCCATGGGAAAGAAACGTGCTACAAAGAAAGCAAGATCCGAAAGCACGACAAGTACTGGGGGAGCGAGCACTAGAGGAACGAGCTCGTCAATTTATTTCACCGAAACTATGGCAAACGAGTATCGTATCAAACGTGAATCCGCCGCAGCGGCGTATCGGGCCCAACAAGAAAAAGATGAAACAATAACAAGGTTGGAAGAGAAAAGTTTTTGATGATTGATACTGAAGGCAAAGATCCAAATGTCGTGGCTTGGATCAATGAGGAAAAAGACCGAATCATCAAAAAATATAACTTGCAACCTCGTCATTAGATTGTATTATCGTCATTTCCTTTGTTGTAACGTTTAATTTGCAGTGCAGTTTTTTTTTTTTTTTTTTTTTTTTTTTTTTTTTTTTTTTTTTTTTTTTAAATTTCGTATTGTAACATGTTTTCAAATTTAATGATATGTTTAGTTTAATAAATGAAGTTTTGTTTTAGTTTAGGGGTTGAAATTGAAAATATCAAATGTTAAAGTTTAACTTGTGATGTTATTGATGTGGGTGTTTTTTGAGGATGTTAAGGTGAAATGTTAAAGCTGATGTGGCGCTTACGTAGACGATGTTAAACTTTAACACAAATTATTGATGTGAATGCTCTAAAGAAAATATCATTCTTTGTTTAGCCATTTCTCTATTTTAAGTATCATGTAGATTACGTTTGATAAGAGCATCAAAGCGTAGTGACTCAAGTTAAACTGTTACTTCATTACCACCTTATTTTTTTCTTTTCTTTTTTCCACTTCCTTTTCACTCACACACTCAAAAACATTATTCTCATAACTTAAGCCAAAACTCTAATTTTTTAAACTCACTATACCAAATTAAAACAGAAACTTAATACAAACCAATTAAAAAAGAAGACAAGATCCTTCATTTGGCATGTGGTTTGGACCAATGCCGTCTTTGAGAGGGTGTAAGGTGGGTGATCGCTTAGGGCCTTAAAAATTTTAAAAGCCTCAAAATTTGTCCCCTTTAACAATTATATACATGTATACATATTTTTCACACAAAGAAAAAAAGATTTATATGAGAAAATATCTTAAGTGAGTACTAGCAATATATTGAACATTTAGATAACAACTAATTGCATTTTATATCTAATAAACAATGACACCTTATATATAACATTATTTCTCGAAAGACTTAGTTACGTAATATATCTTTATTGAGCTCGTTAATAAGCTCAAGCTTGGCTCGTATATATGTTTAATACTTAAAATATTATAATGTCGTTTAGGCTCGCGAGCCCAAATGGCTTTGTATGTAAAGCTCGGGTTCAAGCTCGATTAATAAACGAGCTGCAACTTAGACTCGAGCTCGGCTCATTCAAGCTTTTTACGTATTTGATCCCGAACTTTTCACAAACAGCTCGGCTCATTTCCGTCCCTAGTCATGTCAACTTGGCGAAGGTGGCATCTGACTCCCCCCAATGCTCTAAAACTAGAGGTAATATAAAAACAATAAAAATATGATATTTTTCAATGATTATTTAAAAAAAAATGATATTTAAAAAACGACAAATTTTATTTAATCTTTTCTATACTTGAATTTTCCGCCCCAGCTAATAAAACCAAAAATAAAAATCATTGAACTCTTCTTCAGTCTTCACATGGCAACAAACCTCCCAAATATATAAAAGTCCAACTTTTATAAAACCAATAAAAATTAAAAATTTAGTTTCTAGAGAGAGAAAGTGTTTATAGTTTTAGAGAGAGAAAGTAGAAAATAAAAATGGGCGATGACAAATCTTCAACAATCAGCAGAGATCGTGAACTTCTTATTCCCGTCGCCGGAGATGGCGGCGGCGCGTCGCCTAAACCCTCGCCGTCTTCCACCTCATCATCTTCCGGCCGTGAGGTTTATATACTTTTTTGTTTTATTAGTTAATTAGGCTAATTGGAACTGTTTATTGTTACTCTGATTGATGACTTGGTGTTTTTATATGAGGGGGAAATTTTGTTTTGGAATTTGGTAGTGAAGTTCTTAGCGCGATTAGGGGGTGTTTGTTTAAGCTTATTTGTGGACTTGTTAGCTTATTTGATTTCGGCCTATATTTCATAACCTCAAATTTTCTGACTTATTTTGAGACTTATGGGCTTATATAAGTTTAATATGGTATACAACAATAACATACCAAACCCCGCCGGGGCGGGGTATGGGAAGTTTAGTATGGTATAATAAGCTTATATAAGCTCATAAGTCTCAAAATAAGCCGGAAAGTTTGAGCTTATGAAATACAAGCCGAAATCAAATAAGCTAATAAGTCCACAAATAAGCTTAAACAAACAACCCCAGCTCTTTTGGATTACGGGGGTGTTTGTTTAAGCTTATTTGTGAGCGTATTAGCTTATTTGATTTCGGCCTATATTTCATAACCTCAAATTTTCCGGCTTATTTTGAGACTTATGGGCTTATATAAGTTTAATATGGTATACAACAATAACATACCAAACCCCGCCGGGGCGGGGTATGGGAAGTTTAATATGGTATAATAAGCTTATATAAGCTCATAAGTCTCAAAATAAGCCGGAAAATTTGAGCTTATGAAATATAAGCCGGAATCAAATAAGCTCATACGCCCACAAATAAGCTTAAACGAACAACCCTAGCTTTTTTGGATTACCGGGGTGTTTGTGTTAGCTTGTTTACCGGGCTTACGAGCTAATGTAAATTTAGTAAAGCTCATAAGCCCACTTTATTTTGTTTATGAGCTTGTTGAGCTAAGCTTATGGCTTTAAATAAGCCATAAGGTTAACCTGATAAGTTAGTAAAGCCTGTCTTATTAGCTTTTCCGAATTTGCATAAGCTCATAAGCCCGGTAAATAAGCTAACACAAACTCACCCTTTGAAATCTACAACTCATTGACAAAATGTGGAAACCGCGATGTTATGTAGAATTTATTAGCTATTGTGCTTGACTTGTTAATGTGTATTATTGATCATGACTGTGTGAAACATCTTAGCCGTTGCTTTTGTTTTGAGTATGGATTTGGCTATTACTCTCTGTTGACAATGCTCTTCATTTCATTGTTTTCATGTAGACGTTTTCCAAAGTTGTCAGGAGTTGGGCTTCTAAAAAGTTCATGACAGGATGGTATGCTCATTTTTTAATTCTTAATCTTCTTTCTTCCGTTGGTATCCTAAAACCCGGCCAAATATAACATATTGGCCCGATTTTTTAGTTGTAGCTGAAAATGATGCATTGATGTGTATATGATAAACTGTTAGTATTTCTTAGAACAACCTGGAAACCATACTTGATGATGTGAAACTTTTTCTCATTGTTTGAAGTTTGAACTTTGATTTAAGCTTATTAATTAACTGGCCAATGCATAAGTTTTGGTTTCAAAACTGAGCATTAAACAGGCTCGTAGCTGCGAATAAGATAAACTAAACCATATTAAAGTATCAAGTCATATCACTACCGTCTTGATTTCTAAAGTCAGAGAGGAGACCAGTCGCACTTGTAAAAGAAGTTAGAAGTATGAATAAGTTGACACAACCTCTAAAGTTAGCTTTATTCGTTTTTTAGATAGTGTAATCGTTAGGAGAAAGAATGTCCATTGTTTCACATGTTTATTCTGAATAGGTTGCCATGACAAAATTGATGGTATCTACAGATATATAGGCTAAGCAGGGTAGTTATAGAAAACATGGAAAGGTAAAGCTCCTGACGAGGGTTTGTACACGTGTATATTCTGACTTTTGATAAATACTGGCTTGTTCTTGCTGTTTTTAAGCTCTTGCACCATGAGACATCCTGAAGGCTGCAGCGTATGCTAGACTAAGCTATAGTATAGGAAAGATGATAAGAAATAAAGTGGTTGTGTTTTGGAGCTTTTTTTTTTTTTTTTTTTTTTTTTTTTTTTTTTTTTTGTAAATGAAAGAATAACATTCAAATTATGAATTTTTCCGTTGAGCTCCTGAATCTGAGTAACAAACTATTGACGAAATTAGCATTTTTGCAACTTGCTGTAGCTTCTAGAAAATCCTGGCGCACTAGGAATAAAATGTTGAATTTGTCCAAAGAAGCTCTCCTGAACGACATAATATGTTCAGATTTAGAGAGCTAGAAAAATTTTCACTTATCTAGTGGTTGGGTTTAGTCAATGATTAACGCGGTTAAAGCTGATGCTATGTTGTTTTTCTATTAATAGTCAGGCACTATGGGTGTGTGTTTCAAGTATGTTGACTTCAGCTAAATCTCCCTTTGTCTTTCAAATTCTACTTGTATATGAACTATATATGCCAATTAAAACTTAACAACGTGTAGTTCACTAAAAGCGAGTTTATATCTGCATTTATTGGTGCGATTTAGTATGTACAAGATCATCTCTGCAGTTTTACTTCGAAAATATTGCATTATTCATATCATATCCCACGATTTACATTATTAGAAAATCAAGTTAGAAAATACTGCAAATTCTGACTGCCAGTTAGATCGGATTTGCAAATTTAAGATTGTTGACATCTTGGAAAAGAAAACCTTACATTGGAAATCACTTATAAAAGGCACAACCTTAGAACCTTAAGAGTTAACTGAAGCATAACCTTACGAATCAACTGAGGATTCAATATATACCAATCAGAACCACCAAAGCGCTTTATCATACAGTATAATTAGGTTATTTGGTCTTTCTGTTAGCTAATAATCCCAATCCTTTTGATGCTAAAGTTCATTTTTGTTGTTAAGATTATTTTATATTAGGATATTGGTCCGGTTTTGCTAAGTTATTTCAGATATAGTTTGGACACTTGAGATGTGTATTATGTCTCACTTTTGGCTTGCTTTTACTTCTTTTTGCAGTGTCATCCTATTGCCAATAGCTATCACTTTCTACATAACGTTTTGGTTTATACATTTTGTGGATGGGTTTTTCTCTCCAATCTATGCGCAACTCGGCATAGATATATTTGGTGAGCACATGCTTGTATTGTTTTTGGTTAATAAACATTTTATGATTACATGGTGTATTTTTTCAGTTTGTGTCAAATTTCTTGGTAGTTGGTTGAAATTTCATTATCTAAGCTATAACCGACTTCCTTATTTTGGTGCTTTGGAATTTATGGATCGTCTCATAATTCACTTTACATTTCATTTAATGGAGAATAATTACTTTGTGACAAACAGCAAGATACGTAAAATCAGGAGGTCAAAGATTTACAGTATACCACAATTGAATATCATGCTAACAAAACCGCCTTTTCACTTGAAAGACTGATGTATAAGTGTATAACAATAATTATGTAGTAATTCTTGTCGGTTTGTCATTAAAATTAGACACACCAGTCTCATGCGGCTCTGCATCTTGCTGAGTTGGCATCCCAGATTGTATTTTTCTCTCATTTTTTAGGGTTATAAATAAAAATAGACACACCAAGTTTTCGGCAAGTCTGGTCACCTTATTATATAACAAAATTACCAGTTCTTTTGTGGATGAGCATATGTGTTCATTTTTACTTTGCTCGAGTTTCAAATTTCAAGTTTGTAACTTCCCTCACTTTTGAATTTGTACAGGTCTCGGGTTTATAACTTCCATCATGTTTATATTTTTGATTGGGGTGTTCATGTCATCATGGTTGGGCGCATCTGTTTTGAGCCTTGGAGAATGGTTCATCAAAAGAATGCCATTTGTTCGACATATCTACAATGCCTCCAAGCAAATTAGTTCTGCCATAAACCCAGGTTGGTGTTTATTAACTTTTTATATACGAACCCGTTTGACCCAATACATATACGCCCAAACTTGCCCATTTTACTGCGATACCACCTATGTTAAAAACCGTTATACGTCAATGTTGCAGATCAAAACACTCAAGCGTTTAAGGAAGTCGCTATCATTAGGCATCCTCGTATTGGTGAATACGCATTTGGTTTTATTACTTCATCTGTCATTCTCCAGGTTCATCCTCGAACCTGATCTTTTGGTGATCTCACATATCAGTCCATACAAGAAATTATTTTTATTTTTCATGATTGCAGAATTATTCAGGGGAGGAAGAGCTGTATTCTGTATATGTCCCAACAAACCATCTTTACATTGGTGATATCTTCTTGGTCAATTCAAAGGATGTTATTAGACCAAACCTATCTGTTCGTGAAGGAATTGGTAAGTGACTTATTTGGTAGTTCTGTAAGAGTCCATATTTTGTTATTCTCAGAAGAAAAGGACTGCTGATAATATACCTATAAAAATTGCGATGTTTAGGTTTATATCCCGTCTGCAATAGCCCTTCAGAGCAACAAAATAAGTTTAGTCTCACCAAATTTCTGATGTCAAAAGGGGTACGCATAAAAAGTTACTTAATATTGAATCGGGTTAAATGGATAAAAAACAACCCAGAGTGTATCTATATCTTTGTTACCTCCTATATCACTTTATTGGAAAAATTGTGACCTTTCCCGTTGGACAATCCACCCGACCACCTGTTTGCCTATATGGCTCTAGTGGACACTGGTACATTAACAGGGGTACACACCAAATTTCTGATGTCAAAAGGGGTACACATAAAAAGTTACTTAATATTGAATCGGGTTAAATGGATAAAAAACGACCCAGAGTGTATCTATATCTTTGTTACCTCCTATATCACTTTATTGGAAAAATAGTGACCTTTCCCGTTGGACAATCCACCCGACCACCTGTTTGCCTATATGGCTCTAGTGGTACATTACATTCTACTAATCGAAGTAGGATGGCACGATGAGTCTTTTTCTGAGTCTTTTACAATGTTTTTGGCTGCAGAAATTGTGGTCTCTGGTGGCATGTCGATGCCACAAATACTATCAACACTGGATACAAGTTCCAATGTGGAGAGACCTAGAAACAACAGAAGTTGAGGATACCCGAAGATTTTAGATGTAAGTTGAGTTCAATCTATGAGCCAGTTATTGTTTTTAGCTACAGAATCTGATTGCATTAGTTTATATGTAGAGAATTAGTGGTTTATGGTGATAGGTGGGGCATGAATTTTCTGTTTGTTTCATACATGTAATTTCAGATGGACTCGGGCTTAACGAGACCAGGTGAATTATGTAGATAAAAGCTAGATTTTGCTGTTTGAAAGGGTATTCTTGTATGTTTTACTCGTTATTTTTATGGATTTTGATTCATATGTGGTTCTAATTTCATCTTCTGAATTTACCATAATCACTGAGGGGTGAAGCCACAATAGCGGTTTCTCCCCAATTTACATAAGCCGAAAGTGACGGTTTCTCTTTTTAACGGTAAAGACACCGGCTAGACATGTTAGTAAGTTTAAAACATGTTTTGATACTCGTCTCTATGCTTGAAAAATAACTCCATGGACATGCAGTCTAAGCTCGAATATTTAGTTGCTTTGAAAGGCGTTGAATATGAGATGGAATAAATCAATCCCTAGCAAAATCAACATTAACACACGGCGTATCATCAATAGTCATCTTCCCACCCACTGGAATCTAGATCACCGTGGGATAGACATGGATTCTACATGTTCTCCGGCTTGTGATCTGGCTCTAGAGTCTGCGCAACATCTCTGTGGAAAGTACCGTTGCTTGCAATCTATGGAACATGATCAACAAATGGTGGCATTCAGATGCGTACCCACAAAATACCATTGGGTTATTCTCATGGGGGACACAGTCAACTTATCCGAAAACAAAAAAAAGATGCTTTAAACTAGCTATTTAGCTTGGATTACTAAAAAATCATGTACCCTTTATTAAATCATCAACTCGTATAAAAATTTCAAGATGCGTTTGTAGTCCAACGGTTAGGATAATTGCCTTCCAAGCAATAGACCCGGGTTCGACTCCCGGCAAACGCATTATATTTTTTTTATGCTTGTGTATGCAGTTTTACACACACATGGATCATCTTAGACTACCCTTATCAGTCACCGGAAAACACCATTGTGAGCTTATTTTGGCCAAAGTCACGCACTACACAAACACCCGTAGTGGCGCTCACTTGTGAGGTACACCCTCATCACTCCATCTCATGCGTGACTGCTACGGGCAGTCTTAGAGCCAATCTCTAATTTTACACATACATATATTAGTATACATGTTCCCCTGTTACTGCTACTTAATGATCATAGTTTCGACTTTGTATTTGTGTGCAGATCCTTGTAATTTTATGTTTTAAGTGTTTGAAATTTATTTGGCCATTATCTTTGAAACTTTGACCGTGTAACGGTTAGAAAATTCCAACTTTTCTATCGGATTATACAACGGTCAAATTTTTAGTTTCAGTTTTCGAAAGTGAAAGTAGCCGTTAGGTAACGGTCACAACATCGAAACTCTTTATAAATTTGATTCTCTTGAGGCCGTTATTGTTACCAACTTGTTACACATCTTTATCAGTTCTATTGTTGTAACTCGTTTGATATATACTTTCACTTACATCCCACAATCTTTTTCATTCATTGGTCTTGAAGAATTCATCATTTGTGTTTCATGGAAATGATGTTATCTCATGGATAATGTTGTTGACGGCAATCGTCCGGTAGCAAAATTTTTAAAGAAATTGGTGAGTATAGAGATGACCTAGTTTACCTATTATGAACCAAATTCAGTTCACTTGTTTCCTTTATTTTCTCTACCGATCTAACCTCAAATCCAAAATCCCATCCCCTTTTGAACCAAATTGTTCATTAATCTTGTTCTCATGTTCTTCTTCGGTTTCAAAACACCTATTGACAATTTACTTAATTCCTCTTTTGGTTAAAACTTCCCGTCACTGATCTTTTTCCTCTTTAACTTAGGCTTAAATCGCTTTGGTTATGGACTAATGTTTTTCCCTGAAGGTCAATATAGAGAGGGTCCTTATGATCCGTTGTCTAGCCTACAGTGAATAGAATGGTGAGAATATTACTTGCAGGCCATATATGTTTCTCTGAGACCAATTTGTGGTTGTTTTTAATGTTGTCGAGAGTCTCAGCATTGAAAAACATTTATGTCGTAGCTACATTATTTTCAGCATTCATTCTTTTGAAGAGTGGCTCTACTAATTGGAACCAAATCATTTTAGAAGGCCTTGTATTTTGTTTTGGTTGTATATTTATTTCCATTTGAGGGTCAATTATTGTCTTCCATTCGACACTCGTAACTCTCCCTTCTTGATTGTGAGCAACGTTGTTAATATCCTCATGCATTGTGACGGTTCTCGGTCTCAACTTCATTGTGCTAAAACCTAAATATGATTGATAACTAACATAATGTATTAATTTGTCAAATAACTCAAGTTTTTCCTGCTATAATAACTTGAGTTCGTTTGTTACATTGATGTTATTTATACAATCATTTATAGGTTTTAACACAATGAAGTTGAAATCGAGAGCCATCACACTGCATGAGGACATAGACAACATTGCTCACAATCTAGAAGGAAGAGCTACCTGTGTGAATTGAAAGACAACAATCGACCCTCAAGTGAAAAAATATACTGCCAAAAGGATACAAAGCCTAACACAATGTGTGGGTTCCTAGTAGAGCAACTGTTAATAAGAATACATCATCCAATAATCCTGAAAATAATGTATGAGCACAAACCTTTTTCCGGCCTGAGATTGCGGCAAAAACAACAACCGCAGCAACAACAACAACAAATCGGGTTAAGATAAACATATACTACAATATAAGATTCTCACCATTCAACTAAATGATGGCGGGACAATGGATATAATTTAATTCCAAAAATGGAATTAAGTAAATTATAGCCAAAGTGTTGAACGCGCTTGAGAACTTAGTTAAAGAGAAAAAAGTTAAAAGAGGAGAAGTTTTAGCATATAATTTTGTCGATAATTCAAAGACGAAACAAACAAACAAAATCGAACAAACGAAGCGGAAGCTTTATTCAAATTACCAAACCAAATACAAAACCAAATTCTAATTCCAAAGGTACCCAAACACTAATTCAAACGGTACCAAACTATTATTCAAAAAGTACAAAGAAAACTAATGCTAATAATCTCTATTTATAGGGCTAACTAACCGTCATAAGAAAGTTTCCAAATTCGAATCAAACTTGTAGAACAAGTCACAAAATTACCAAATTTACCAAATAACCCTTAAAGTTTAAGTCACTTTCTAACAATCTCCACCGTGACTTCAACTCCCTTCGAAATTTCAAACCAAACGAACCTTTCGTCTTCAAATTCAAATCTTCAAATTCCAAATTCCAAATTCAAAGAGAACGATCGATTCCCAAAAACGATCCGAAACAAATCGAACAAATATAAACGCCGATAATCTTCAAAACGAACAATCAAATGTTAACCGACAAATTCTAAACGGTCAACCAAACAAACAAATCAGCGCAAACGATCTTCAACAAAGACAACCAAATTCAGGCAACAAACTTCAAAAGCCCGACGAACGAAGATCCAAAATTTCCAAAGTAACAAATTCCAAACAATCAAACAAATTCAAACGACTTGAACCAAGTCTTCAAACACCAAATCGATCTTCAAACTTCAAATACCAAATTCAAATTCTAATGACCCACTTATTTGTAAGTATTACGGTCCAACTTCAAATTATTATCCGAGTATCAAACAAATTCAAGTTAACAAATAACTTGACAAATGAACTCTAATAATTCAGACGCCCCAAATATTAATACGGATAATAATTCTAATGACCCACTTATACGATAAGAATTATGGTCCAAATTCAAATACCCAAAACGAAACAAGAACAAATAACAAATTGATTAAACAAACAAATTTGCCAAACCATTGTTTATACTAAAGTTAGTCAATCGAATATAAATGCCAAACTGAGAGTGGACTGTTATCTTAGTTACTCAAAAGCCCATAAACTTCAAATTCAAAATTTCAAACTCAATTTAAACAAAAGCCCAATTCCAACAAAATCCCCACGTGACAAAGAAATTCCAAATTGACGAACCAAATTAATTCCAAATTGACAAAAACGATTTTCCTGGTTACAGACTAATGATTCAAAAACCTTAAATTCAGAACGAATGCAAATCTCAAAAACGAACCGATGAAAGAACCCAATCGAAAGAACCCTAACGAACTTCTTCTTTTTTCTTTTCTTTTTCTTCATTATGGCTAAACGAAATTATCTCTGATACCACTTGTCGATAATTCAAAGACGAAACAAACAAACAAAATCGAACAAACGAAGCGGAAGCTTTATTCAAATTACCAAACCAAATACAAAACCAAATTCTAATTCCAAAGGTACCCAAACACTAATTCAAACGGTACCAAACTATTATTCAAAAAGTACAAAGAAAACTAATGCTAATAATCTCTATTTATAGGGCTAACTAACCGTCATAAGAAAGTTTCCAAATTCGAATCAAACTTGTAGAACAAGTCACAAAATTACCAAATTTACCAAATAACCCTTAAAGTTTAAGTCACTTTCTAACAAATTTAATTCCAAAAATGGAATTAAGTAAATTATCAATAGGTGTTTTGAAAGTGGATGAAGAACATGAGAACAAGATTGATGAATAACGTTGTTCAAATGAAGACGGGATTCAGGATTCAAGGTTAGACCCGTAGAGGAAATAGAGAAGACTAGTAAGAATGTTACTATTAAGAGGATTTTGTCGTGGATACCGGAGAAAAGGCGTAACACATGAGAAACGAAGTGATCGGGTTGACACCAAAGACTGTTTATGCCGAACCAAAAGCAGAATTGGAGAAAATTAAAGATGCATCTGATCTAATTGTTGATGGGGTTCTTAAAAGATACAATTGGAAGTATGAAATGAAGCATGAATGGAATGATAATTATTGTATAAAAGTGAAACAGAAAAATGTGGATGCTAATTAAGTTAATGGTATAGAAGTGAATACGGTTATGTTTGGTTTGATAATCTTTCTTTTTAAGGACAGTGATTAGTTGTTGAGTAGATTAATTTGCAGACTAAACTACCATTAATCTTTGTATATGTTACCGGTATGCCGTTTCTATTTCGGTTGTTCTCATGTTGCTAGTGTGAATCTGGTGTCACTTAGTCTCTTACATGTTTCTGCTTCAACAAATTAGTGAATCATTTGATAAGTTTTGTAAAAAGATTGTATGTCAAGCATAAGACCAATGTTAATATGTGCTCATTGCATGAGCTAAATCTTTGAAGTTTTTTTAGTCAACATCAAATAGAGATGCAAAACTTAGGTAGATGCGTCATTAGAGGACGTCGTGATGGGCATACTACCTTTTCTTCTTCTCTTGGCAAAACTACCAACTTCAATCTTCAAATGTGACCGAGGTGGCATCCTCGATACTAATCAATAAAGCTCATACTATAGTGCTTATACCATCGCACTTTACAATATCATAACTCAATCAACTTTTTTTTTCCAACATAACATAATAACATAGCATCCCCCCACTTGATATGAACAATGGGAATTCGGGGGGTCTTCAATGATCTTCATAAATGTCGTCGATGAAAGCGTGATTTCCAAACCTTTCCACTCGAACCTTGAACTTAGGCAAATGATGACTTCCCAATCACAAATAAAGACTACAGGGTAGGCTAAGGTGTATAGGTGTAACGAAAACAATATATTGCGTTGACAAAATGAAATGAATGGCTTAGAAGGGTGTATCAAGGGGTATCTTGCACTAAAGGGGAGTGCAACAAAAGGGTTTCACATGGGGGTCGAAAAGTCGAGGTGACTAATCGATAGACTCACAATGGTAGGCTGTTTGGATGATAATCCTATAATATTGCCTTCTAAAACTGAAAAGTCCAAATACATCGAGCTAACTCAACATACCTCGTCTATGGTCTCGAAATGATGCAAAGGCCAAGCTCTAAAGTTTACAAGCTACCGGCACACTCATAATTTGGTGGATTTGGGGTAAAATATTAGAAACGGATAATGCTAATCTCACCATGTAATGTCAAGGGTTGTATGTGCTCGGCTAAGGTCTAATCTAGTTAGGTTCGGAAAAACATGTCAAAATTTTAAAAATGGCATAATTTTTCAAAATAAACTAGAAAAATGAGGGCGAAATAAAGTTCAAGAGATAATTCTACTCCCGTCCCCCCACTTGAATTGTACAAAGTCCCTTTTGTAATAGGCTTTAAAACAAAGGTGAAGAGAAAGGTAAAATTAGAGCGAGAACTTCCCTGAAATTTGCTCCAAAAAGAAGAAGGCCCACGAGAAAGAACCGTGCCTTCGTTTAAGCATCATGAACAAATTCAATCCCTGAAATCACAATACCGACAAGCATAATTCTAAAAATAAAAAATAAAATGAAAAACAAACCTAACTCACTTTTGTAGGAATCACGGTTGCATTTAGCGAATGCAACAAGCCTTTTAAACCAATTGGTGTCCCAAGTGGACGAGTGAAGTCTTGTGAGGGTTTACAGGGAACACACCCACAAAGTTCGTTTTAAAACTAATACAAGGTTACTGTGTTTTAAAATGAAAGAATTAAAGCAGAGGAAAGTTACGTCGTAACTACTATGAGGGAGTTACGCCGTAACTGGCAAAACCTGGTATGAACTGTAAAGCGAGTAGTTACGGCATAGCCACTGAGATGGTATTACGCCGTAATTGGTAATGCGTCAAGAATACTGCTGCTAAAATGTTGGTTACGGCGTAATCACCAAGATGAGTTACGCCGTAACTCTATTCAGATCAGCAACTGCAACAGCAATTAGTTCCTCGTTTCCTGCAAAAATGGTTAGAAAACACAAAACCCAACAGAAAGGAAATAAAAACAAAAGAAAGGGATAATTCGGGTTGTCTCCCAAAAGAGAACTTTTTCTTTATTAACGAGTCTTTAAGTTAGACTCAGAGCCGCGTCGCTCCTATGGGGGCCTTTGACCATTCCCGATTTCTTCAATATCTTTCATCAAATTATGCCTCATCCATGCAACATTCGAGGCAGTTCGAAGGTATTAAATGGTTTCAATTTTTCGGACTTTACAAAATTTTTCTTCCGGCCCCAGGTGGTAGCGAGTGAATTCATATTTTTCGACAATAATTGGAGGTGGTCTTTTGTAGGGAATCCCCAGGAGTTTGCATCTCCTTTGTTCATAAGCTTCATCATCGGGATCAGTGAACTCCTCATTTCCTTGCAACTTAAGGTAATCTAGCAACCCTGATAACGCTACACGCGTCGTTCGGGGTCAAAGGAACTTCCTTTTCTTCGAGCAAGTTTTATAACACCCTAGGCAGTGAACCTAATCGTTGTAGTGTAGTAATTAGGGTAAGCCACGGGTATTGATATCGTTCTCTAGGGGAATAGGAATGCTAGTGAGAAGTTACTACGCTAAGGTTGGGGTTGAGGAAGATTATTTTTTATCTTTTTATGTTTTTTTGGAAATTGAAAGGTACGAATCTCGGGGTTTGGATTTGGGGGTTGGTATTTCTACCGATTACTCTACTTATCTAATTATCTAATCTAAGGTGTATGTAGTCTATGTCTAATTATTGTGTGCTCGTATGATAGTTTAAAGATGTGTTTACTTAGGTTTTACTACTCCTTAATTATCTCCTATTGGTGGTTGAATTGTCACGTCCTTATTATTAGTTGCGTTGTGTGTCTAAGGTTGTAGGGTATGCGTTTCTCCCTAACTCTTTGAACTTACCAAAGGGTCTCATCTACAAAACCCACTAGGGATAATAAACTCTTACTCTAAGGCACTCTTTGGATGGTTTAGCTTACAACTACTCAAGGAGTTATATTCTAAGGTTCACAAAGATTTAATCAAGCATTAAGTACACAACGAACGACCTATCGCATTACTAGATCATTAATCAACTAAGATAAGAGACAACCAATCAATATTCAATAATTAAGTTTCATATTCCCTAAGCAAACACAAAAGTAAATTAGCCGGACACAGAGAACATGCAAGCATACACACAAATAATCAAAGACATAGATGAATTAATGAAGTAAAACACTTATCTTGGTGTAAGATAGGGTTTGGAACCCTAAAATACTGTACAAGACATCCTTGGTTCGGTTTAGGTTTTTACTCCAAAAGACTACACACCAATACTGAAAAATTCGGATTCTATATATAAGATTACACATGCGACGGCGTCACCTTATGTTTTGTGACGCCGTCGTGTCGCCGTCATTAGGGTTTCGTCTTGGCCACGTTAGACTTGCGACGGCATCACCTTATGCTTGTGACGCCGTCCTCTTCAGCTTCTGATGCCGTCTGGATTGCATCTAGGCCGTCTGAGTTGCGACGGCCTACTCTTTTAACTTGACGTCGTCACTTGAAAATAAGAGTTTTGGCTTCTGTCCCGTCACAAAATCCTCCGACGGCGTCGCAGATAAGCAGTGACGCCGTCACCTTATGTTTTCAGCAGCTTTGAGTGTCTCGATTCTGACTTTGGCCATTTTCTTCGTATATTCGCGCCTTTTCGTCCAAATAAGTGCCATTCCAGCATTTTGCCTTCAAGAGACCTAAAAAGTGAAAAGGAACGATATTAAGCAATAACGGATACAAAAGTGATCAAATAAGGGCTTAAACGACTCCTCAAAAAGGTACCTTTTAAAACCTTATCAAATATCCCTACACTTGGTATTTGCTTGTCCTCAAGCAAATGTGCTTTTAGCCAATTAATTTATAAGTTAGGGGTCATGAAGCATTGGTTTAAAACAGTCCACAACACATATAAGCCCCGCAAAAGTCATAACAAGCACGGAAATTACATACTAGCACCTCACATGGGGTGTTTGGATACTTACATCTCTCTCGGGTGTATATGAAATATAACAAATTGGAAATGGAAGATAAACACTCATTAACCGGTCCTAGTACATAGATTACCATAGGCTTAAGAATAGATCAAACCTCCATCGCTTTGGCGTAAGCACCTAGGAAAAACTATCAAAGAGGTCTTTGAAGGGTTGTAACGTTAGGCTTACGGTAGGGAAACAAAAGGTTTGGTGGGATAGGCTTTTTAGTGGTGGCAAGTCAAAAATCTCTATGTTAAATGCATACGAAAAATGGCGTTGCTAAGCCAAGACTCGACACTCTAGACTTTAGCTAACAGAAACAAACAAACATAAATTTAAATGATAGATGTAGGATGGTAGCCCGTTTTTTTTTTTTTTTTTTTTTTTTTTTTAACACTCTATTTTTTTTTTCTTTTTCTCTCTCTTTTTTTCGATTTTTATTTTATTTTATTTTATTTTTTATTTTTTTTTCATACACTTTTACTCTACCATCCTCTACGGTAACATCAAAATGATAGGGATTTATAGGCACATCCCTTCACTTGAATTTTTATTATTTTAACACTAATTTGACCCGAATTGAAAAGATCAAAACACTTGGGGTACATTATTACGCAAACAAAGGGAATTTGAATTTAACGTTCCCTTCCCGTCATTTCATAAACTTTAACTTTTTCCATGAATCCCAATCGTCCCAAAACTGTATACAAAGGATATGACTCGACTTAGCAACTTATGCAAGCAACTAGATAATTGAACTAAGGGTTTAGGGTGATAACAATAATGCACTAAAAGTGAGTGCATACAGGGTAGGCTAAGGCGATTTGGGTGTATATTTGGGGGTGGGGTGTAAACAATGCTCTTCATTGATATTCCGGAAAAAACCGAAACATCACGAGAACCGCGAAAATGATAGGCTCTGAGGGGTTAACTAGGGGTATCGTGTACTAAAGATGAGTACAACGCAAAGGGTGTGGGGGAATTACTCAACCGAGGTGGAAGAAGTAATTATATTACGGATATCAAACAAGGGTTATCCTAATGCCTCTTATCATTTAGTTATTCCTAACTACACAAGTGCAGTCTTACTAGCGATCTCGGAATGCATCACAAAACAAGTACTAGAATCTAATATACTACCGGTTCACACTCTAAGCATTAAAGATGAATGCTTTAATTCCTACTAATCTAAGGGCGATCCTCACATTTTGGGTGGAATTTAGGTGGTAAAGGGTTTTTGTGTTTGTCATGCAACTTCCTATCCGTGAGACGCTTTTGTTAAAACTAATGGCCCACTCCTATATGTCATGAAAAATTTTAAATTTGGTGCCAAAATTACCCTAACCGACATTTTCTCATGTTTTATTACACAAATACACTTGGACAAAGCAAATAATCAAGGATAAGCATAGTTTCAAAGTTCCCGTTTTATTTTCCCTCCCTACACTTAAACTGAACATTGTCCCCAATGTTCCCCGAAAGTATCAAAGTTATGATAATGGAAGGTAATGAAAAAACGAAAGAAACTAATACTCCCCTGATTAGCTCGGTAGGATCCGTATGTGAAGTAGTGGTTAAATCTTTCTTTAAGAAGAATTTATGCGTGAAAAGCTCCTTCCAATCTTATGTAACTTCTTCTTGATAAACTAAACCTGCACACTTGAAGAAAACAAACGAAACCTTCGCGTAAAATCGGCGGTAATAATATATATAAGACTCGATTTAAAACTAGGATATAATGCTTGTGGAATGGATGTTTACAGAATTTCTGGAAAATTAAGACCTGGAAAATTTCAAAAATTTATAAGTAGCTCAGAAAACGAGAAAAAAGTAATCTGTTGTTTTTACTCCTTCCTGACGCCGTCAGGTTGCGATCCTGACGCCGTCAGGTTATCCTGACAAAAACTGGTCTGCGATTTTCTGGAAAATTTACATCTTTAGAATATGGAAAAATTTCTGCGAAACATCCATTATGACTCGATACAAGCATTTGACTCGAATAAACACACATATATATCTTTTAGTTAATTGTTATTCTCATGTTTACGTTTCTTTCGAAAACGTGTGTAATCCTCCCTACACTCATCCCTTATGTAAAATACCTTTATATGCAATTAAGACGAGGTTAAAAACAAAATAAAGCATTTTTACAAATTTAAACATGAGAATAAACAATCAGTAATAGACATATGACACTAACAAGAAAACAATTAAGCATGGGCTGCCTCCCACGAAGCGCTTTTCTTTATTTAAGAGTCTTGTAGCTAGACTCGTAGTCGTGCTCCTACGTGACTTCATTACCGCCACCTTGACGACCTCTAATGGGGGATTCCATGTTGTAGAAGTGCCCTATGATGCACCTCTCTAAGAGTTCGTCCTCTCCCCAATTGGTCCTATATTTCGGTCCTAAGTTCAAGCAATCCTTATAGAATCCGAAAATCTTAGCCATAACATAATCTACTCCTTTTTCCCTATCCTCATCATTCCTATAATAGACCGACAGTTTAAGTTCCTTTTCATCATTAGAGAGTGATGAAAACTTCTCAATCTTAAACGGCATTTGGTAAGCTATGTCATCGGTCTCATCCTTGAATCGCACTACTCCTAACGAAGGGTCATAGGTCATCCTGGTGCTTTCTATGAAAGGTTTTCCTAGAATAACGAGGGACAAGCTAGGGTCTATGGCCGTGCTAATATCATCCACAATTATGAAGTCCGTAGGAAACGTGAAACTACCTATATAAACGGGCAATCCCTTAACTCTATCAAGAAAATTGCAACTAACACTAGGATCATCGAGGTCTTGCCTAGTTGGAATCGGCTTCTTCACTACCCAATTGTAGTAGGTGCTAGTCATTATGTTGATTGGGGATTTGCGATCAATGTAGGCCTTTGCCACAAAAAGGTGTCCTATGCAACATGGTATGTTAAGATTCCAAGGGTTCCCAAACTTGATTCTAGGGCTTTTCCTAACATACATGTGATGGAGGTCACGCACTAAGTGAGGGTGGCGAGATAGTTCTTCTTCCGTAGGAAACTTATTGAAATAGTCATTGTCTACTTCATCTACTTCCTCGGTTGTTTCATTATTCTCACGTGTATGGTCCTCTTCGTCATTTGTTCCATTAGGTTTCACTAAGGCGATGGTATTGAGAAATTGAATGTGCTTAGCTAGCTTACTTGGGTCCTTAATCTCTACACCGGAAGGCTCGGGAGTTGAGATAGCACTAACCTTCCTATCACTATTGGTTATGGCTCTCAAAAGGTTGTCTATCTTCCTATCCATTTCGGCTTGTTGTTTGTTAAAGCGGTCCGAGAGCTTAGCTATTTGGGCTTCTTGGGATGCAACTAGGTTCTGCAACATCCCTTCGATGTTTTGTTGGTTAGGACGGTTAGGTGGGGGCTATGAAAAATCATTGGAAGTGAATTCTTTGGTTTTCCCCAGTAGAAGTCGGGCTTGCCTTTCCATGCCTCTCGGGATTCATTGAAATTCCTAGGTCCGGGTATTGTAGGGAATCTCCCCCCCGTTCCATTAATACGCGAGGATGCGTAGTCAACGGAAGCATGTTCGGGGGATCGGGTGCTAGTGCGCGTGTTATGAGGATCACAAAACGGCTCACACGAGGAAGAGACTTTGTTCACATGGTGTGAAGACTTAGGATTTTCGTAGGAACTCATTAGGAATTTTACTTGATCTTCAAGTTCGATCATCCTACGGTCGGAAGGTTGTGAGTCAATGGGAGGCAAGGATATTGCCTTAACGGTTTTGGGTAGCTCACGGGGGTCATCCCAACTTTCATTGTCATAGAGGGCAAGGTCCTCTATTATACCCCATGATTCTTCCGCGGTGAGATCACTAAGTTTTCCACCGGCCGCTTGGTCAATGGATCGCTTGGTAGGGAAGTTGACATGATCATAAAAGATTTGGACTTGGAGCCAAAGATCAATGCCGCGATGAGGGACTTTATGAAGTAAGTCCTTGAATCGAGTCCATGCTTCATAGAGAGATTCACCCTGACGTTGTTAGAACATCAAGATGTCATTCCTAAGCTTAGTGGTTCTCCCCGGTGGGGAAAAATTGAGCAAGGAAGCGAGAGGTAAGATCATCCCAACTTGAGATAGAGCCGGCGGGAAGTCGCTCAAGCCAATTACTAGCTTGGTCCCGTAGATAGAATTGGAAGAGACGCATGCGCGTGGTCTCCTGAGTAGTAGCATCAAGGTCGATGGAATCGACAATTTTAAGGAAATCCCTAAGATGCTGATTAGGATCTTCAGAACGAAGTCCATGGAATGCACATCCGTTTTGCACCAACCGGATGGTGTCGGATCGCAGGGCCGTAGTTTGGGCTTGGTCGGGAAGCTCAATGGTGTTCCTATAGCCTAGGTGGCTTGGTCTCGAGTATTCACCAAGAGTACGGGCTCTTGGCGGGTCATTTGACGGTGGGTTGATGAATGGTGGGTGGTTATCACCTTCCATGATGAAAAGTGATGGGATTACGAACAAAGGTCACGAAGAAGGGGGATAGACTAAGAGAAAGCTAAGAATGAGAAAAAATTTACTTGATAAGAATCTAGCAAAGAAACCTAAACGAGGTGGACTACTAACTAGCTATTCTATTCCCCGGCAGCTGCGCCAAAAACTTGATAACGCTACACGCGTCGTTCGGGGTCAAAGGAACTTCCTTTTCTTCGAGCAAGTTTTATAACACCCTAGGCAGTGAACCTAATCGTTGTAGTGTAGTAATTAGGGTAAGCAACGGGTATTGATATCGTTATCTAGGGGAATAGGAATGCTAGTGAGAAGTTACTACGCTAAGGTTGGGGTTGAGGAAGATTATTTTTTATCTTTTTATGTTTTTTTCGAAATTGAAAGGTACGAATCTCGGGGTTTGGATTTGGGGGTTGGTATTTCTACCGATTACTCTACTTATCTAATTATCTAATCTAAGGTGTATGTAGTCTATGTCTAATTATTGTGTGCTCGTATGATAGTTTAAAGATGTGTTTACTTAGGTTTTACTACTCCTTAATTATCTCCTATTGGTGGTTGAATTGTCACGTCCTTATTCTTAGTTGCGTTGTGTGTCTAAGGTTGTAGGGTATGCGTTTCTCCCTAACTCTTTGAACTTACCAAAGGGTCTCGTCTACAAAACCCACTAGGGATAATAAACTCTTACTCTAAGGCACTCTTTGGATGGTTTAGCTTACAACTACTCAAGGAGTTATATTCTAAGGTTCACAAAGATTTAATCAAGCATTAAGTACACAACGAACGACCTATCGCATTACTAGATCATTAATCAACTAAGATGAGACAACCAATCAATATTCAATAATTAAGTTTCATATTCCCTAACCAAACACAAAAGTAAATTAGCCGGACATGGAGAACATGCAAGCATACACACAAATAATCAAAGACATAATTGAATTAATGAAGTAAAACACTTATCTTGGTGTAAGATAGGGTTTTGGAACCCTAAAATACTTTACAAGACAGCCTTGGTTCGGTTTAGGTTTTTACTCCAAAAGACTACACACCAATACTGAAAAATTCGGATTCTATATATAAGATTACACATGCGACGGCGTCACCTTATGTTTTGTGACGCCGTCGTGTCGCCGTCATTAGGGTTTCCTCTTGGCCACGTTAGACTTGCGACGGCGTCACCTTATGCTTGTGACGCCGTCCTCTTCAGCTTCTGACGCCGTCTGGATTGCATCTAGGCCGTCTGAGTTGCGACGGCCTACTCTTTTAACTTGACGTCGTCACTTGAAAATAAGAGTTTTGGCTTCTGTCCCGTCACAAAATCCTCCGACGGCGTCGCAGATAAGCAGTGACGCCGTCACCTTATGTTTTCACCAGCTTTGAGTGTCTCGATTCTGACTTTGGCCATTTTCTTCGTATATTCGCGCCTTTTCGTCCAAATAAGTGTCATTCCAGCATTTTGCCTTCAAGAGACCTAAAAAGTGAAAAGGAACGATATTAAGCAATAACGGATACAAAAGTGATCAAATAAGGGCTTAAATGACCCCTCAAAAAGGTACCTTTCAAAACGTTATCAATCCCTTCGATATCATCGTCATCAGAAGCAGTGTCCTTGAACCATTCTTCATCGAGCAGATTCTCCACTAGAACGCGCTTGCATTCTTCTTTATCATTACTAAACCACTCTTTGTCATTGTCAATTGTTATTTTACTTGTGTTGTTGAGACTTTTGTCGTTTGAATTTTCTCGATCCATGTATTCCTTCCAAATCTTCTCTTTGTTTAATGTGTCCACATGTCCATGTGAACTCTCCTACATCAAGTCATATATAAGTCCTTAGTGTCATCAAAATTCAGTTATCGTTATCAGGGACGAACCAAAGAGTCATCGACCACGAAATGGGAATCTCGGGTTGTTCTTTTTCAGAATCATCTTTCTCTTCTTTACTCTCGCCATCTTCTAGTGGAGGGTTATATGGTGATGTGGTAATGGTGTTTTCACAAATTGGTCAACTATTTTGACTTTGAGATAACAATTATCAAGTACCGACAATGATAACTGATCCTCACTTCAATGTGTTATGTGTAGAAATTGTCAACTATTTAATGTGTTATGGTAAGAAAGATCAAAAGTTATGAAATTAATGGATGAGAGGAACATCAACAAGGAACCCCTTCCAATCGGATAAAAAAACTAGTACAAAATATATTCATTTTAGGTTAACACAAATCCTTTAATAACTTCAAAATTTAACCATTAACGAGCTAATATATGTTCAACATGAAGCTGATATGAATGGGAATTGAAGATTTTGAACCAAAAGCTTAAAGATAGAAATGAGTTTTGGTTTTGTCCCACATAGATAAATGTGAAAAAATCTTCTAAACTTATATGCCAAGGTGCATATCTACTCTACGTTTAAAGTTAATACTATGTTTCACTCCTACACAAACGCCGACATAGTAGCAAAATTATTTCGGTGTATAAGTGGGAGTGAAAATTGTATTAAACTCATAGTTTTTTTTGTAATGGAAAAGATATTTGTCTTAGAGCTAATACTATGTTTTTGAAATCGAAAATCGCGTCCTCGGAAATCGATTAAATGAACTCAAGTTTTTGTAACACGGAATTCAAACTTTTCTTTCTTTTATAAGGGTACTGGCACGCCTTTGGCATGGCCATCGGTTTCATGTTTGCCGATCGGCATCACCAATGCAAGTGAATCGGCATCGTTCGGTGTGGGGTGGAAAAAGGAATAATCTGCAAACATTTTCGATTCTACATGCTCACCAAAACTAGCCGTTGCTAGTCAAATGTTACCATTTGGGTGCATTACATATCTATATGTTTATGTTTATATCTATGCATATACATATCTATACATCTATCGATCTATATATCAGAGGATGGTGGTGGCCGGAGTGGTTTTGGACGGTGGCCGGAAGTGATGATGGGCCGAGCAAAGACAAAAATGGAGTACCTGTTTGGATCGAGAGGTTCTTTTAAAGTGAACCAATTTATGCTTCAAGTGGGCAGTGGGTACCAAGAAGAAGAGGGTTATCAAAACTTCAAAAGCTTGTGGCTGCCCTGCTTAAATTTAAGAGATGTACTACTATTGTTGCATGATGTACAAGTTAGTATGTGTTATTGGTTTTGAAATGGATATCCAAAAGAAAGGTTTAGAAATGGATATAATTATAAATATAAAAAAATAAAAATAAAATTAGATGAGGTATGAGTTAGGCATGGTTGCCACTAAAATATATTGTTAGGTATGAGATTGATATGAGATGAGATTGAAGGACATAATTGGTGGATGATTAGGCATGAAAAAAATGATTTAGGCATGGTTGCCACCACCATAAGGATTAAGAATCCAAAATAACAAAAACATTATACCAGCGTCCTTAGTCCAAAGTGGAGAGTATTTAGTCACATGTAGATGAAGAGTTGCAAATACAATTTTAGTACAAACCTCCAACAATTGAAAGATCGACTGCAAGTTTTCAACATTAAGAAGCTGCCCTCTAATATGCATACCATCGAATAAATGGATAACACTCGAAACTATAATCCTAACCCTAATAGTCTTAGCATATTCACATAAAACATGGGCTCGCGAGCTTAATCGAACGTGATATCAAAAGGTTGGGCTCAAGCTCTTGATTATTAAATGAGCTTTATGTTAAGAACGAGCTCATTAAGGCTCGACACGATTCGAGCTTTTACCGAGTTGATCTTGAGTAGCTAACGATCGTTCACACCTATAACAAAATAGAAGAATGCTACAATCACACAATTTTCACACAAAGAGTTGTCATAATGTAATATGCCAAATAAACTTAAATTCAATATCTCTTCTATTTAAATGTAGACATTACCATGTCATCTCATTGTATAAATGTCTCTGTGTGAAAATTTTTAAGCGTAGGCAGTACCATTTTTTTAAAGGTCTTGTTTTCTTATCATTTTTAAAGTGTATAAAGAATTTTTAGTTCTCGCTTTAATCAAAGTCCAGGACATCTTTATAAAAAGAACAACTTGCAAGATTTTATATTTTTTGCAAGTTGATTCTGGTTAAAGTATTTAAAGGACTAGAATTCTCTTTTTTGCTGTGTACTATACCTTGAAGTCCTCAAGACAGTCGCGATTGACATCTTAAAAATCGAGAGTATATGAAGTCGATATTAACTTTTTACCTTTGATATTTATACAATAACTTAGCAGGTAAAGTTTGTTTTATTGTTTGTGTTTCGGTAAACAATACAAAAAACTAACAAAGGGTCATTCATTGAAGGTGAACCGACGTCTCTCGGGCTGTTCCTTTTTAAGATCCTCTTCTTTTTATTAAACCATTAACGACAAAATGTTGCAAGGGATACTTCACATCCATTACAAACTTCAAATCAAACAATCGACGAGCTAATATATGTCCCACATGAAACACAAACTTACAATATTGGAAATAAGTTTTGGCTTTATCCACATTGGTAAATGAAAGAAAATCTTCTAAGCTTATATGCCATGGTGCATATAAACAGTATGTCTTAGAGTTAAATACTATGCTTTCAACAGCAAATTTTGCCTCGTTATATTATTCGGGGTAGTATTTGTGTTTGGAAAAATTGTATAAACTTGAAGTTTTTGCAACAAAGACTATCATATTTTATTTTCCTTAATAAGGATTCAGAATAATTATCCATGATATAACTCATAAGAAGCCCATAGCCAATTAACTATTAGGATTTTACCCTAATATTTATCTATATATATACCCTTTGTATCTCCTACATTATGATTAATAGAAGAATATTTTCATTCCCTAAATTATTGTTCACAACACGTTATCAACACGCTCTAAGGTATTAGTTTTACTAATTTAATTTAATTAGTAGAATCAATTGCATAACCCCATGTTATGTTATAAAAGAAAATAAAACCTCAAGTTTTATTATGATTCCTTTAAGAGAATCAAATAACATAATTTCATGTTATTTATATTGAACTATGTGAAAGCCACGAAAGTGCTTATATCAATTAGATTGGAGAAATGCGATGTTGTATTAAGATCTCCATATTATTTGGTGTTTACTTCGAAAGTGCAATCGAAGCATACATGGTCGTAAATTTGAGTTTATGAGTCAAGATTATTAATTGGTATGACCGGTTGGACCATCCCACGTCAATGATGATGCAAAACATATACAAGAACCATGGGTTCTTCAAAGGTGATTTCACTATTTTTATTGTTCTAAATTGAAATGCATGGTTCACTTATCACCACCAAATTAAAGTAAGGACTTTGTCCTATAAAGTTTTTAAAAAGAATAAAGGGGGTGTATGTAGGCCTATACATCTGCCATATGGATCATTTTGAGTTTAAAATCGATGCATCGTCAAAATGATCATCAAAGACGCAACTAAAGGTTAGCGTGATTAATGGCTCGTCATATAAAATATGAGCATGGTTTTCCAAATTGCATCATTGAAAATGGTGGTGAATACTTCTATATATTGGTCGAGTATTGGAATAAGTATTGAACATAAAAGTAGCACATGTTCATACGCGAATTGCTTTTGTTGAAGCGTTTATAAAATGTATTCAGTTGATTGCAAAGCCAATATTAATTGTGAGAACAAACCTGTTAGTTTATGGGGCATAAATATGAATTCGCATCTTGCCAACAATTAATAATGAATTCTCCCTATTAGAATGGTTTCAGTCACAAACCATATGTTTCCCATATAAAGTTTTCTCTAAGTGTGCGGAACCTGTATTGTAAATCCACCACAACGCACACAATTTGGGATGTTGAAATTGATAATTCATTCAGGGGAGAATGAGCAGCGATAAATTTGGAATGAATTATGATAATATAAATATTGATCCTCACACTAATGAATATGAACTTGAAGTTCAAGGGAAGATCTAGTAATTTTCAGACATGTTTAGTGACTTTAAAAAGTGACTAGATCATATATATATATACGCTGCTAGTGCTCCAATTATAATGTGTGTCCCAACATGACAACCAATGATTGGTAGTGAGTCTATGGCACGCCTGCAGCGTGATAGACTAATCGATTTCAATTAAAAGTCCTCGAATGAATAGATAAAATGGAGCAAGAAAATTAAGATGGTCGAATCGAGATAATAAAGACCCCATAATAGTCTCCTAAAGAGACACTAGACATGAATGTAATTGAAAAAACCCCGGGTACGTGAAAAGTTATGAGATCTCAATAAATGATACAATGCAATGTCTAGTAAAGTGTGGAATCGAAAAGTAACGAATCAATGTCGATATGGTAATGATTATGTAAATAAATAAGATAGCTCTATAATCATGGTGAGGATCATGGAAGCATACCTGCAGGAAGTGCAGACGTATATATGAATGGCCAAAAGAAGTAAAGGCGCAAAGAAATAATGAAAGATTAAAATCTCTTGTGACGAGACATGATTAAAAATATATCTATATGCTAACTTACTCCGTTCTAGTAAGTTTACTACTATAATGTGACTTGTCATGACTTTCTTGTTGTTTAGTCTTTACTTTCTCACTTGTAGTTTTTCTTGAATGAATTTCTACTCTAAGGAACCTTATTATTCTCGTTCGTTTCAGTTTGTTTTGATGCCAAGTCAAACGCTTACGGCAGCTACAAATGATGCCAACAATTGATAATCACATCAACATACTTGAAGCTTAGTTGGATGTCGGCAAGATTACACACCAACCTCTTACTTCTCCATCTTCTTAAAACTATTTGTTGCGATGTATTTACTTGATACACTATGTACTTGGTACAAATGACATTTTGTTACACTTTTGGTGTTGCATTATGATATTCGATTTGTGTTATTATTGATTTATCTGATTTCTGCATTTAGAAATATTTTGTTTTTGGAAATTTGTGTATTACAAGAGAAACCGAAAAATACAAAATTAATGCCATTTTTTTTCCTTTTAAAAAGGGCACTATCCACAAGTCGTTGCAAATTTGTTACAAACCTATACAGTTAGAATTTCGTCGCAAACCTATGTTTTTGCAAATTCTTCCATTGCAAATCCGTTGTAACTTGTACCGTTTCAAACCTGTTGGAAGATTGCAATGAATTTTCTTTCGTTGGAAAACCATTGCAATATTTTTTGTTCCATAGGAAATCCATTACAAATTAAAATTTCCATGGAGCATTTATACAACGGGTCCAATCTGTTGGAAATCTGTTGCAAATAGTCGTTTCCAACGGATTTCGACCGTTACATTTGCCCAGTTGTGTGACAACTCGCAATTTAGCAAGAACAACTTGAAGTCGTCAAGACACTCGCGATTGACATCTTACACCTCGAGATTATGTGTTGTCATATAGTTAACTGGATTCAATGAAAGTTAAAACATTTCTAACAAGAAAACCGGCAAGATATAGAAAAACTGCTTGTGACAAACTTATGCCACTAAAGCCACAAGATTAAGCTGGTTATGCATTGTTATCAAATGTATACGCAACATCTAGTAATTGGCAAGAAAGATCAAAAGTTAAGAAAGAGGAAAACATTAATAAAGAAGGTGGTTACAGATGTATTAAAAATCAAGAATAGAAAATGTTGTAGAAGATACTTCACATCCATTTAAAACCACTTGAACATTTTGTCCCACATAGGTCAACGAGGGAAAGTCTTCTAAGCTTATATAGCATAGCGCTTATATAGCATAGCACATATGTATTGTATGTCTTAAAGTTAATACTATGCTTACTTATTCACATAAGAGGCCACAAATTTATTATGGGGTCTAATATTTGAGTTTGGAAAAATTATATGAGTTCTCTTAAGTTTTGCATCACTGATAACATCAAATAGTCCTGAATATTAAGTGTCAATTTTCCCCGATAATGCTCGTTATTTATATCATTTATATGGATTTACGCTTGTTTTCCATTGTTTTCCACTTTCAAGTAAATTACGAGCATTGGAGCTAAAGAGACGCGGAAATGGAAACATTACTAAAGATTTATCACAGTATGCCTATTTTGAAGAAGTTACGGCGTAACTTCTCTCTCACATTACGCCGTAACTATTGCGTGACCCAGAATACCAACTTATCAAGAGGTTACGGCGTAACTATTCCCAAAGGTTACGACGTAACTCCATTAGGTCAAAAGAGGTTCCACGCCGCTGTTATTTACGCCGTAACTACTGCATCACTTACGACGTAACCGAGTTTATTGAAGACTACGGCGTAACCACTTATAAGGTTACGCCGTAACTAGCAGATCTAGTGCATTTACGAAGAAATAGAAGGTTACGGCGTAACTCCTCTATTGGTTACGCCGTAACCCAGACCTGGCATATAAATACCCCACGAATTCCAGCATTTCAAAGCATCCCATTCAACACACAACACTCTGAGAACGTGGGAAAAAGCTCAAGGCAGGTCTAGGGGAGCATACGGAGTTGTTTCCAAGGGAGAAGTCACACCATTACGATAAGCTTTAGCGTTTTATATTCATTTTACTTTCAATTCATGTATTTCATACCTTTGAATACTGAATTGATTTGCATGATTAATATGAGCGGCTAAGCACCCTTTGGTGCTAGCCTAGTTATGATTCCTTAATTGTTTTGTTTGTGTTTACCTTTACTTCCGTACAATTATTTCTAAGTGCATGTATGCATAGTGCATAGTTCTTTGGTAGTCACTCTTGATTCGGTAGTTTTAAATGGCGGTAGAAGCCAATTGCCTAGGAGATATGACCAACTGACCCTAGGTGAGCGGACTGAGACGGGAAGGGGAAGATTTGACCAACTGACGACCCTTTCTACTTGTGCGATTTGACCAACTGATCACCTATCGTTTGGATGAACTTAAGAATTGGGAGGTGTAGTGTCTAAGTTCCTAACGGTCAGGCACTCACTGTTTAGAATCTAGCATGTAGCGGTACTTAATGACTCGGCTTAGGAGACCAGGAACAACAGGACTTATGACGGTACGCCTGATTTCTCTTGTGGTGGCATCTTTGCTGATAGGTTAGGGCGAATTGACCAAATGTTTTCCTCTCGAATTTGACCCCACCTGAAGTAATTGGAAGTAGGTAGACGTAGACATAGCTAGCTAAGAGGATTGACTAGGTTAGCACCACTCTTCCTCTGTTGATTTCCCCTTACCATTTATATGCTTTTATTTTATTATGCATTAGTAGTTTAATTAATTAAATCCCTATCGAAACCATTATTATTCTGTGACAATTAGACTTAGTAATAATCTAACACACAGCTCTTGGGACGACCTCGGCTTTACCATTTACTACACTACACGCGACCGGGTACACTGCCCGTTAGTGCATTAGGGTAGACCATAGGTATAGCGAGACACTATAAATATTAAGACCTGGTCAGTAAAACCTGCATCAAGTTTTTGTCGCCGCTACCGGGGAGTTATATTAGGATTGATATTAAGTCTTTCATTTCGTTTTTAAACTTTTCTCACGATCATATTTCAAGTTTTCAGGTACCATGGAAGTTGTTAACATCGATGACCTCACTTTTGAGGAATACTTGGCGTTGACTAGAGCAGATCAAGGGCCGGGTCTCGTAATACCGGCAATCGGAGCGGATGTTCGTTTCGAAATTAAAGACCAATTTATGAGGGAGCTTCGCGCTAACCCTTTTTCGGGAAACAGGGACGAAGACGCATATGAGCACGTTGAAAATGTCCTATACATTGCTAGCCTTTTCAACATTCCGGGCGTGTCTCATGATGCTGTTATGCTTAGGGTATTCCCAACGACTCTTACTGGAGCAGCCAGAAGATGGATCGAAAGATTGCCCGCCGGGGTAGTTAATACTTGGGCACTACTAAAGAAACACTTTATTCAAAGATATTGCCCGCCATCGAAGATTTCTAATCAAATTTTGGAGATCCATAATTTTAAACAAGAAGACGACGAAACTCTGTATCAAGCTTGGGACAGATACAACGATCTTCTTTATAAGTGTCCTACCAATGATCTAAATAACCAGCAGAAGGTTAATATTTTCTACAAAGCAATAAATGTAACTACAAGGTAGATGCTGGACTATCAAGGACCTCACCCGAACATGACTTCTACTACTGCCATTGAAGCCATTCAAAAAATGGTGAACCACTCTCAAAAATGGCACGACGGTGGGAGTAAAAGAAACCAAGGAGGAAGTTTCGACGGAATTGCAACAATCGCTAGTAAAATTGAAAGTCTCAGTCGAGATATGCTGAAGGTCAGAGAAACCGTTCATGCCATCAAAGTGGGTTGTGAAAGCTGTGGATGAGGACATCTTACGAAGAATTGTCCTCATATGGACGAAGAGGATATTGAAGAAGCTAAGTATGGAGAAAATCGACCATTTTACGGTGATAATCGAAATAGTAATGGTTATCGTGAAAATTACAACCGTGGGCCTTATGGAGAAAGAAAGCCCAGTCTTGAAGAAACAATTAATAAGTTTCTGGAAAATTCAGCCCAAAGACAAAAGGAGCAAGATGAGTGGTTGAAGGAATTCCAGAAAAACACTGACAGAAACCTTTCCAAACACGACTCAACTCTGAAAACCTAGAATCCATGGTGATAAAGCTCAGTGAAAAAGTAAGGAGAAATAACGATAAACCTGAAGGATCTAAACCAGCTATGGAATGTAATGTAATTTTTTCTGATGATAACTCAAAGATTCAGGTCAATGATACGAATTTAGGGGACGATTTCGTCGACAGATCTGAGTTAGGCCGTAACATGCCTAATGAGTTACGGCGTAATTTTGTGTTTGACAGCGACAACGGGGTTGTAAAGAATACTGAAGAAAGAGACTCTAACGAATTACGACGTAACCAAGAATCTCAGTTACGGCGTAACTGGGATACATGGGCAGAAAAATTCCTCGACATGGACGAGTCAGAAAAACTCGAGGAACTCTCCCTTGAAGATGAAGAAGAGCCACTTATCACTCACTGGTGTACTCCTGTCGTCATTACCGATGAGGAGACCACAAGGGCATGGCCTACATGCAGCCCCTTCCACGAGTATTGCAATGGCAGAGACAATGAAAGAAAAGAAGAATGGACATGCCCTCATGAGCGTGAAAGACATAGTATTGAATTCGGTGATTTGGCCTTTAAAGATTGGTACGCAATTCAATTTGGAGATGCCAAGATCAATCCAAATCTTCTTATATAACAGAAAAAAAAGCATATCTAAAGAACTAGTTTGATCCAGTTGTTCAACCAGTTGAACCGATGACCCTGTGATCCGATAGACCGAGACTAAAATAGGTCCATAATATATTCCTTTAACAACCATTCTTTTAGCATAAATATCGCTTTTATTGCCATATTATCATCTTTCTTACACTTTTATAAAACTCATTAACATTTATTTGAAACTCAAATGCAACATATGAGTACTTTGATAATTTGATAGGTAAGAAATAATATTCTTTGTGCTACAATATTATTGCCCAAATTTCTCAACTTATCCGTAGAACACTTGATACAAAATTGCATTAACTGCATGTCTGCTTATTACTAAATGTATGTTTTTCAAAAAGATGATCATTAAAGTCTAAAAAATGCATTAATTAGAAATTTAGAATTATGTATTTTCAATTGTGGACAATAGTTATGTTACTAAAGAAGTTACATTTTACATTAAATAGTTTACAAAAAGGATGTTATATATAAAAACTAACACCACATTAATAACGCATTGCATTTATAATTAAAAAAAAAAAAAAAAAATCTGTTGTTTTTTTTTTTAATTAAAAAAAATGTTGTAGAAATATTGTAATTCCCTGAGCCGGGACCACTGTAATATATTTCAGCCGTAATATCACTCACTTACATATACTGACACACATAAATCTTGTACTACAACCTTTTGATGTTTTAAGGTTGTTTTGAGGTTTCAAAACACACACATTTGACTCTCCACATGAAACGGTCTCTTTCTATTTCCACCAATATCTCACCTTCAACTATGTTTTTATTTGCACTACCATATCAATTCCAGTAAATACTTCACTTTTAATCCCCGCGAAATCCAAATATCTCAATCTGATTCGATCTTATTTCTCTCAACGTAAAATTGATGCATGAAAAATCAGAAATCGATGATTCAAGCTTAGGTGATAGCATATCACCTTCGTCCTCATCTCCTAAACATGGCTACTATGTTCAAAGCCCTTCTCGTGATTCACACGATGATAAATCATCAACAAATAGCCATTCGACTCCTATTGAGTCACCATCACATTCTTCACACTCGAGGACATCCTCTTCTAGCCGTGTATCCGGGCCTTATAGGTTTTCGCTTGTGGGAAAACATCATCCTAATTTTTTGAGGAAAAAGAAAGGATGGCCACCTTTGTTTAGTGTGATTGATGAAGAAGATGAGGATTATGGTGATGATGATTTAATACCGGATAAACAGTTTATGCGACAGTTTCGGTTTTTGATGCTTTTGATTGGGTTTGTGATGGTTTTTACGATTGTTTGTTTGATCATTTGGGGTGCAAGTAGGCCTTACAAATTTCAAGTCCATATGAAGGTAAAACCTCTATTTTACTTAAAAGTTACTATATGTTTCTTACAGTAATATCTAACTATATGTTTTTATTTATTTAGATCGTATTATGAATTATATATTCGTATCAAAATAATTATCGACAAGAAAATGTATTGCTAGTTTAGGAACGCAGGATTGATTAGTTTTAATTAACTGAATGTAACTCTTACTTTTTATGAAAATGTACAATTAATGCCATTTTCTATCATTTTTAGTCTATTTATTTTCTGCAAAAAAAATAGATCATAATGTGATTAAAATATATAAAGGCGTGTAACTAATGAGTTACTAAAAAGTATAATCAGATAATTAAATCATGTTCATCTTTATATAGTTAGTTAAAAAGAAATCGCTGTAATGATGCTTTAATCTTACTTTATGGTTCAAAAGAACAATTTTAGTTACAAAAACACCAAAAATACACAAACACTTGCAAAAGTGAACAATTTCTATGACTTTTGCATGAGATATGACATAATTGTTATGGGACTGAAGGTAAACGTCGAAATGACTAACCCTAAATAGTTGATCGATTATGTTATTGCTCATGGTTTTAATTAACTAGTTCGGTGTATAGAAATTACCTTGTTTTTCCTTATTGTGACGCTGAATATTTAAAAATGTGGTTTTTGTAGAGTTGGAAAGTGAACAATTTCTATTATGGCGAAGGATCAGATTACACAGGAGTTTCGACCAAGTTGTTGACGATAAATTGTACGGTGAAGATGAACATACACAACCCTGCTACGTTTTTTGGCATACACGTCTCCTCAACTTCGTTGAATCTCTTTTATTCACGAATCGTCGTTGGAAGAGGCCAGGTTAGGTCTTCAAACTCTTGGATTTTGTTTATGCGATTTAAATCTTAAAACTTCTTTTTATATTGTTTCATTCTATTTGCTTTCATATTGTAAACAAAGATATGCAAATCAAGCACAAGATTTTAAATTAATTTAGGGAAAATGTAACTTTTCGTCGAGTTTTTCGCACTTACTAGACGATTACCCACGGATAGCAGCGTCGGTGTATAGTTTTCGATGAAATTGAATTGTGTCGATTTGGTGTGATCAGTGTGTTTTTCTTTTATCATATATTTGTGTAGTGTCGATTCATTTTAGTTGCAAACTTGCGGTTCAATGTGTCTCTATTTGCTTAAATCGCACTAAATAATTTTACATTCTTATACTTTTTTGTCGTAAAACTTTTTTCACTATAACCAACTCATATAGTCATATTGTCACAATATCAGTTACCAAACATTATATACTATTTGTGATAAAAGAACATGTTGTAAATTTAATTTAAATCATAAAAAAGAAGATATAAACAGTTAAAGACTACATAACAAGTTACATTATGATTGAGACATGAAGAGTTAATAGTACAAATTAAAAAGTATAAGAATTAATTAAGTATATTAGGTATTAATTTGGAAGTAGATTTGAAAGTAAACAGGGGCTGACATTTAAATGGTTAAATAACTAGTCAAAATAAGTGATTAAGGGTAGATTAATAAACATACATTTCTCAATTTTATAGCTTTTAAATAATAACGGTTTTTCTTTATATGTAGAATAGATATAGATAAATATGGAATAAAAGCTGGCACTTGTGAGTGTGAAATAGATGTAAATATTATTCCATGAGAACCATTTGCTTCATGCACAATCTTTCACTTTTATATGTATAGATATGCTAGCAAAGTGTGTACATTTAGCTAATTTGTTGTTGTTTCTAATAAGTTTTTGAACTACTATCAACCTAAGTAAAGCCAAAGGACAATGTTAGTAAACGTGGAAGGTCGTCAAGTTCCTCTTTATGGAGCCGGATGGGGCTTGGTTATGTCAAACAGCAATGGTCGTGTCCCGGTTAACTTGGCATTTGAGATCCACTCACAAGCCAACTTGGTAGGGAGGTTGGTGAAGACAAAACATCGACGCCGAGTCTTTTGCATCATGGAAATGGACTCTCAGAACAACAAATTCGTCAATTTTAAGGAGAATTCGTGTTCATATAGCTAAAGTGCAAATCAATATCTAGTTTTAGCTCCGGTTTTACTTTATGAAGATTTCTAGCAAGTTTGCCTTTTTATTTACATTTATTCATTTCTTGATACTTTGGGTTAAATAAAAGGATACAGTTGGCTCTAGTGGTACACTCGTACATTGACATTCTACTAATCGAAGTAGGATGGCACAATGAGTCTCTTTCTGAGCCTTTTACAATGTTTTTGGTTGCAGAGATTGTGGTCTCTGATGGCATGTCAATGTGGAGAGACCTAGAAACAACAGAAGTTGAGGATACCTGAAGATTTTAGATGTAAGTTGAGTTCAATCTATGAGCCAGTTATTGTTTTTAGCTACAGAATCTGATTGCATTAGTTTATATGTAGAGAATTAGTGGTTTATGGTGATAGGTGGGGCATGAATTTTCTGTTTGTTTCATACATGTAATTTCAGATGGACTCGGGCCTAACGAGACCAGGTGAATTATGTAGATAAAAGCTAGATTTTGCTGTTTGAAACGGTATTCTTGTATGTTTTACTCGTTATTTTTATGGATTTTGATTCATATGTGGTTCTAATTTCATCTTCTGAATTTACCATAATCACCGAGGGGTGAAGCCACAATAGCGGTTTCTCCCCAATTTACATAAGCCGAAAGTGGCGGTTTCTCTTTTTAACGGTAAAGACACCGGCTAGACATGTTAGTAAGTTTAAAACATGTTTTGATACTCGTCTCTATGCTTGAAAAATAACTCCATGGACATGCAGTCTAAGCTCGAATATTTAGTTGCTTTGAAAGGCGTTGAATATGAGATGGAATAAATCAATCCCTAGCAAAATCAACATTAACACACGGCGTATCATCAATAGTCATCTTCCCACCCACTGGAATCTAGATTACCGTGGGATAGACACGGATTCTACACGTTCTCCGGCTTGTGATCTGGCTCTAGAGTCTGCGCAACATCTCTGTGGAAAGTACCGTTGCTTGCAATCTATGGAACATGATCAACAAATGGTGGCATTCAGATGCGTACCCACAAAATACCATTGGGTTATTCTCATGGGGGACACAGTCAAATTATCCGAAAACAAAAAAAAGATGCTTTAAACTAGCTATTTAGGTTGGATTACTACAAAATCATGTACCCTTTATTAAATCATCAACTCGTATAAAAATTTCAAGATGCGTTTGTAGTCCAACGGTTAGGATAATTGCCTTCCAAGCAATAGACCCGGGTTCGACTCCCGGCAAACGCAATATATTTTTTTTATGCTTGTGTATGCAGTTTTACACACACATGGATCATCTTAGACTACCCTTATCAGTCACCGAAAAACACTGATCAACCCCCCTCCCCCACCACACCCCACTCTCACTTTTCACCCACAGTCACGCCACCCACACCTTTCAAAGCTCACCATTGTGAGCTGATTTTGGCCAAAATCACGCACTACACAAACACCCGTAGTGGTGCTCACTCGTGAGGTAGACCCTCACTCCATCTCATGCGTGACTGCTACGGGCAGTCTTAGAGCCACTCTCCAATTTTACACATACATATATTATTATACATGTACCCCTGCTACTTAATGATCATAGTTTCGACTTTGTATTTATGTGCAGATCCTTGTAGTTTCATGTTTAAGTGTTTGAAATTTATTTGGTCCTTATCTTTTGAAACTGTGACCGTGTAACGGTTAGAAAATTCCAACTTTTCTATCGGATTATACAACGGTCAAATTTTTAGTTTCAGTTTTCGAAAGTGAAAGTAGCCGTTAGGTAACGGTCACAACATCGAAACTCTTTATAAATTTGATTCTCTTGAGGCCGTTATTGTTACCAACTTGTTACACATCTTTATCAGTTCTATTGTTGTAACTCGTTTGATATATACTTTCACTTACATCCCACAATCTTTTTCATTCATTGGTCTTGAAGAATTCATCATTTGTGTTTCATGGAAATGATGTTATCTCATGGATAATGTTGTTGACGGCAATCGTCCGGTAGCAATTTTTTTAAAGAAATTGGTGAGTATAGAGATGACCTAGTTTACCTATTATGAACCAAATTCAGTTCACTTGTTTCCTTTATTTTCTCTACCGATCTAACCTCAAATCCAAAATCCCATCCCCTTTTGAACCAAATTGTTCATTAATCTTGTTCTCATGTTCTTCTCCGCTTTCAAAACACCTATTGATAATTTACTTAATTCCTCTTTTGGAGTTAAATTATATGCTAAAACTTCCGGTCACTGATCTTTTTCCTCTTTAACTTAGGCATAAATCGCTTTGGTTATGGACTAATGTTTTTCCCTGAAGGTCAATATAGAGAGGGTCCTTATGATCCGTTGTCTAGCCTACAGTGAATAGAATGGTGAGAATATTACTTGCAGGCCATATATGTTTCTCTGAGACCAATTTGTGGTTGTTTTTAATGTTGTCGTTGTTGTCGAGAGTCTCAGCATTGAAAAATATTTATGTAGCTACATTATTTTCAGCATTCATTCTTTTGAAGAATGGCTCTACTAATTGGAATCAAATCATTTTAGAAGGCCTTGTATTTTGTTTTGGTTGTATATTTATTTCCATTTGAGGGTCAATTATTGTCTTCCATTCGACACTCGTAACTCTCCCTTCTTGATTGTGAGCAGCGTTGTTAATATCCTCATGCATTGTGACGGTACTCGGTCTCAACTTCATTGTGCTAAAACCTAAATATGATTGATAACTAACATAATGTATTAATTTGTCAAATAACTCAAGTTTTTCCTGCTATAATAACTCGAGTTCGTTTGTTACATTGATGTTATTTATACAATCATTTATAGGTTTTAACACAATGAAGTTGAAATCGAGAGCCATCACACTGCATGAGGACATAAACAACATCGCTCACAATCTAGAAGCAAGAGCTACCAGTGTGAATTGAAAGACAACAATCGACCCTCAAGTGAAAAAATATACGGCCAAAAGGAAATACAATGCCTCACACAATGTGTGGGTTCCTAGTAGAGCAACTGTTAATAAGAATACATCATCCAATGCGGAGAATGAATCCTGAAAATAATGTATGAGCACAAACCTTTTTGTGGCCTGAGATTGCGACAACAACAACATCATCAACAACAAATCGGCTTAAGAGAAACATATACTACAAGATAAGCTTCGCACCAATAAACTAACTGATGGCTGCACAATGGATGATAAGCACCCTCTCCATATTGACCTTTCGGGAAAAACTTATTTGTCTACAACCAAAGTGTTTTTTTTACGCGAATGAGAACTTAGTTAAAGAGGAAAAAGCTAAAAGAGGAGAAGTTTTAGCATATAATTTAATTCCAAAAATGGAATTAAGTAAATTATCAATAGGAGTTTTGAAAGTGGATGAAGAACATGAGAACAAGATTGATGATAACATTGTTCAATAGAAGATGGGATTCAGGATTCAAGGTTAGACCCGTAGAGGAAATAGAGAAGACTAGTTAACTGAATTTTATTGTCCAATCTGGGATGATTCTACGCTAACCAATTTCTATAGAGATTTTCTACAATATTATTCATGATGCATATAGCTGGAAATGTAAAATTGTGAAGATATAAATGTTTAGTGAAACACGGCGTCGTTTCGGTGAAATTGTGGGATCACTTACATTCGACAATTTATGGTATTTACCTAAAGTGTTTAGCAAAGTACCGGATCTTATGAGCGAGGAGGATATGACGCATAAGAATGTTACTATTGAGAGGATTTTGTCGTGGATACCGGAGAAAAAGGTGTAACACATGAGAAACGAAGTGATCGGGTTTACACCAAAGATTGTTTATGCCTACCCAAGAGCAGAATTGGAGAAAATTAAAGATTCCCGTTTGATCTAATTGTTGATGGGGTTCTTAAAAGATTTGGAAATGTTACAAATAATATATGTTATTGGTATGTGGTTTCTATTTCGGTTGTTCTCATGTTGCTTGTGTGAATCTGGTATCACTTAGTCTCTTACATGTTTCTGCTTCAACAAATTAGTGAATCATTTGATAAGTTTTGTAAAAAGATTGTGTGTCAAGCATAAGACCAATGTTAATATGTGCTCATTGCATGAGCTAAATCTTTGAAAATTTTTTAGTCAATATCAAATAGAGATGCAAAACTTAAACCTTTTGAGAAAAGCATAATATCAATTTTGGGGTTAAAAATAAAGGGTAAACTAAAAGTAAAATATAATTTTACTCTAAACAAAATTTTTACACTTTTTCTTAAGAGTTCATTTAACTTTTCAGTTATGAACTTGCATGGTAACTCAATGTTTTAAAACGCGGGTTGACTCGGCCGGTTTAACCGGTTGAATCGGTAACCGGCTTGGAGATCCGTCGGATGTGACCGGGTTTTTGCTTGTTTGAGAACCGGATTGAATCGCCGATTTTTTGTTGACCCACGTTGACCCGATTTGATAAACCTGGCCGGGTCACGGCTTTTTATCAAAAATATCTATAATTTTTTTCCCATCAACCTTTTTAAGTTTAATTGACAAGTTGAAGTGGTGAGATAATGTTAGTTAAGATTTTATAAAACAATAAATTAGAGTTATGAACTTTGTTAACTAATGTAGTTTTAAGATAGACGGTTATAACTTAGAATCATAAATGATTGTTTTTGCAAATCGTTGCTATATTATTATAGATATAAAACTCAAAAAAGTTTATCGGTAGAGTCCCAATATTTTCATCGGTTCAATCGAATATAAGAATAAAGTCGGATAAATCATGCGATCATACAACACCACATAATAGAAAAAAGTATACATACGTATGAACCGGTTCAACCCGACGGTTCATCCTGTGACCCGGTGAAGCTACGACTAAACTTTGTCAATAAAAAAATCGGGTTTAAAACAGTGATAAAATCGGATAAATCATAAGATTACATATTAAATATATATAACAGAAAAAAAAGCATATCTAAAGAACTAGTTTGATCCAGTTGTTCAACCAGTTGAACCGATGACTCTGTGATCCGATAGACCGAGACTAAAAGAGGTCCATAATATATTCCTTTAACAACCATTCTTTTAGCATAAATATCGCTTTTATTGCCATATTATCATCTTTCTTACCATTTTATACAACTCATTAACATTTATTTGAAACTCAAATGCAACATATGAGTACTTTGATAATTTGATAGGTAAGAAATAATATTCTTTGTGCTCGAATATTATTGCCCACATTTCTCAACTTATTCGTAGAACACTTGACACAAAATTGCATTAACTGCATGTCTGCTTATTACTAAATGTATGTTTTTCAAAAAGATAATCATTAAAGCTAGTCTAAAAATTGCATTAATTAGAAATTTAGAATTATGTATTTTCAGTTGTGGACAATAGTTATGTTACTAAAGAAGTTACATTTTACATTAAATATTTTACAAAAAGGATGTTATATATAAAAACTAACACCACATTAATAACGCATTGCATTTATAATTTAAAAAAATATATATATATATATGTTTTTTTTTTTTTTTTTTTTTTTTTTTTTTTAATTAAAAAAAATGTTGTAGAAATATTGTAATTCCCTGAGCCGGGCCCACCGTAATATATTTTCAGCCGTAATATTACTCACTTCCATGTACTGACACACATAAATCTTGAAGTACAGTTTTTTGATGTTTTAAGGTTGTTTTAAGGTTTCAAAACACACACAATTGACTCTCCACATGAAACGGTCTCTTTCTATTTCCACCAATATCTCACCTTCAACTATGTTTTTATTTGCACTACTACCATATCAATTCCAGTAAATACTTCACTTTTAATCCCCGCGAAATCCAAATATCTCAATCTGATTCGATCTTATTTCTCTCAACGTAAAAATGATGCATGAAAAATCAGAAATCGATGATTCAAGCTTAGGTGATAGCATATCACCTTCATCCTCATCTCCTAAACATGGCTACTATGTTCAAAGCCCTTCTCGTGATTCACACGATGATAAATCATCAACAAATAGTCATTCGACTCCTATTGAGTCACCATCACATTCTTCACACTCGAGGACATCCTCTTCTAGCCGTGTATCCGGGCCTTATAGGTTTTCGCTTGTGGGAAAACATCATCCTAATTTTTTGAGGAAAAAGAAAGGATGGCCGCCTTTGTTTAGTGTGATTGATGAAGAAGATGAGGATTATGGTGATGATGATTTAATGCCGGATAAACAGTTTATGCGACAGTTTCGGTTTTTGATGCTTTTGATTGGGTTTGTGATGGTTTTAACGACTGTTTGTTTGATCATTTGGGGTGCAAGTAGGCCTTACAAACTTCAAGTCCATATGAAGGTAAAACCTCTATTTTACTTAAAAGTTACTATATGTTTCTTACAGTAATATCTAACTATATGTTTTTATTTATTTAGATCGTATAATGAATTATATATTCGTCTCAAAATAATTATCGACAAGAAAATGTATTGCTAGTTTAGGAACGCAGGATTTATTAGTTTTAATTAACTGAATGTAACTCTTACTTTTTATGAAAATGTACAATTAATGCCATTTTGTATCATTTTTAGTCTATTTATTTTCTGCAAAAATAGGAAGTTGATAAATATATTTGACAAAAAAAATAGATCATAATGTGATTAAAATATATAATAATTAAATCATGTTCATCTTTATATAGTTAGTTATACAAAGAAATCGCTGTAATGATGCTTTAATCTTACTTTATGGTTCAAAAGAACAATTTTAGTTACAAAAACACCAAAAAGAAACAAAAACTTGCAAAAGTGAACAATTTCTGTGACTTTTGCATGAGATATGACATATACCTTATTTGCTTGACGTGAACATAATTGTTATGGGACTGAAAGTAAACGTCGAAATGACTAACCCTTAATAGTTGATCGATTCTGTTATTGCTCATGGTTTTAACTAGTTCGGTGTATAGAAATTACCTTGTTTTTCCTTATTGTGTCGCTGAATATTTAAAAATGTGTTTTTTGTAGAGTTGGAAAGTGAACAATTTCTATTATGGCGAAGGATCAGATTACACAGGAGTTTCGACCAAGTTGTTGACGATAAATTGTACGGTGAAGATGAACATACACAACCCTGCTACGTTTTTTGGCATACACGTCTCCTCAACTTCGTTGAATCTCTTTTATTCACGAATCGTCGTTGGAAGAGGCCAGGTTAGGTCTTCAAACTCTTGGATTTTGTTTATGCGATTTAAATCTTAAAACTTCTTTTTATATTGTTTCATTCTATTTGCTTTCATATTGTAAACAAAGATATGCAAATCAAGCACAAGATTTTTAATTAATTTAGGGAAAATGTAACTTTTCGTCGAGTTTTTCGCACTTACTAGACGATTACCCACGCATAGCAGCGTCGGTGTATAGTTTTCGATGAAATTGAATTGTGTCGATTTGGTATGATCAGTGTGTTTTTATTTTATCATATATTTGTGTAGAGTCGATTCATTTTAGTTGCAAATTGCGGTTCAATGTGTCTCTACTTGCTTAAATCGCACTAAATAATTTTACATTCTTATACTTTTTTGTCGTAAAACTTTTTTCACTATAACCAACTCATATAGTCATATTGTCACAATATCAGTTACCAAACATTATATACTATTTGTGATAAAAGAACATGTTGTAAATTTAATTTAAATCATAAAAAAGAAGATATAAACAGTTAAAGACTACATAACAAGTTACATTATGATTGAGACATGAAGAGTTAATAGTACAAATTAAAAAGTATAAGAATTAATTAAGTATATATTAGGTATTAATTTGGAAGTAGATTTGAAAGTAAACAGGGGCTGACATTTAAATGGTTAAATAATTAGTCAAAATAAGTGATTAAGGGTAGATTAATAAACATACATTTCTCAATTTTATAGCTTTTAAATAATAACGGTTTTTCTTTATATGTAGAATAGATATAAATAAATATGGTATAAAATGCTCGCACTTGTGAGTGTGAAATAGATGTAAATATTAATCCATGAGAACCATTTGCTTCATGCACAATCTTTCACTTTTATATGTATAGATATGCTAGCAAAGTGTGTACATTTCGCTAATTTGTTGTTGTTTCTAATCAGTTTTTGAACTACTATCAACCTAAGAAAAGCCAAAGGACAATGTTAGTAAACGTGGAAGGTCGTCAAGTTCCTCTTTATGGAGCCGGGTGGGGCTTGGTTATGTCAAACAGCAATGGTCGTGTCCCGGTTAACTTGGCATTTGAGATCCACTCACAAGCCAACTTGGTAGGGCGGTTGGTGAAGACAAAACATCAACGTCGAGTCTTTTGCATCATGGAAATGGACTCTCAGAACAACAAATTCATCAACTTTAAGGAGAATTCGTGTTCGTATAATTAATGTGCAAATCAATAGCTAATACTAGCTCCGGTTTTACTTTATGAACATTTCTAGCAAGTTTGCCTTTCTATTTACATTTATCATTTCTTGATACTCTGGGTTCAATAAGAGGATAAAGATTGGTCTTTTCGATTGCATCTGGTGTTATCTTAATTCTTACACAACTTGACCGGACATATTGTGCTTGAAATAAATTTGACCGGTTAGTTCATTTTATTGGCAGCAAAATTGTTCTAATAGCACAAGAGATACATCCAGAATTGACAATTTTGAACCAAGAAAGATTATGGATATAAACTTTTGTACTTTCATGAAAATGAAAACATCAAGGTCCATTGTCACGCGGCAACATGGACGGGTTGGGTAAATGGTTAAAACGGGTTCACACGACATGGGTCGTAAATTTTTGGTGCAGGTCGAAACAGTCTGGTCTGGTCATGTTGAGCCTGCAAACATAGCCCATAAAAACAAAGCATTAAAAGCCCAACCCAACCCATTCGGTGAGGTTATTTTTTCCCAAGTGATTATGTGATATTGGAAAAAAAGTGGGATAATAAGTTGTAATAAAACAGGTTTAAGAAGATAGTATTTGGATGTTCTTTTGTTGTACGCAGTTGTATTAGATAAAAATAATGGTTTAGGTATTTGTTAGATGCTGATTATTCAAGAAATTTATAGATAAGTTTACAAATAGGTGACTATATATATGTTGTCCTTAGATAACACAATATGACCCCAATAGTCAGATTCAGAAACACTGAAGCACAATCTATGAATCAAACATTAAAAACTGATAAAACACAAATCCAAACACCCCCTTGATTGATTGATGAAACAATAAGCTTACAACAAACGAAAGAAAAAAAGAAGTACAAGGGGTTCATAACTAAGTCGAAATGATTAGGAACCAATAACTAAATAAGTAGAATAAAGCTCTCCAATTTTGAAAGAAGCGAAAGAAAGCCTTAATCGCTGCATAGTCAATTTGAGCTTTCGTGAGTGTTTCAGCGTGCCACATGCTCCTCTTCACAGCCTCGTTCTTAACCACTTCAAGCACATCTTTGGCTACTTGAGCCAAACCCAATCCCTCCCTCGACTCATAAGGCGTTATATCGCCACAGTTTGTATGCCAACCATTTTCGATAAAAAACCATCCAAATTTTCATTACCACATACATAGTCTACGTTTCATCAGCCTCTTCATATCGCACTCCATGCTAGAAGCCACGAAAATATGACGCGAGTATTTAAAAAAGGTTTCCAAACATTGTGGATGAAGTCTACGTCGAGAGAGTTGAAAAATGAGGCATTTAGTCTCGACACACAATTGAAAAATGGGAACATAACCTTGGATACCTTTGGTATATAGTCCAAGTACCAAATGATCAAGGTGACAATAAGTTTCGTTAATGCACTCGATCCATGACTTAACTATATCTTCATCACTAGTGTCAATTGAAAATGTTTAGTATTTAACCTTTGTGGACATTTTGTTTTAGTTGGATGTTTTAAGGATAATAGAGAAAATCTCCAAATAATAGAAAAAAGAGGTATGACTGTATTATCTCACGTCGTTTTTCTTTTCAGCAAAGCATTTTTTTCAAGGTTCAAAGATGCCGATATCATATCTCACTACATAAGACTACAAACGAGTCGAACAACTCGAGCTTGTTTGAAGCTCAAACTGAAGCCAAGAAAACAAGCTCTTAACGAGCTGACTTTTGTAGGGGATTAATAGTAATAACGAACACAATCGGATATAGTTAACTCTCTGAAAGGCGTGTGAACACTTTCAGATCGAATCAATTCGGTGGTTCTACCAAATTATTCAATCGGATACAATTCAGAGTTTTGAATTTTTTGTATGTGTTTGTATGAGATATATGAACCGTAGAAAAAGATTATGACCAAATAAAACCGTTTATAACTATAAAACGGGATAACTGCCAAAGGCAGTTTTCAGGTTTCCAACTTGTCAAATTTAGTCCCTCAATTTTCGAAAATTAATTTTCTGAGGAATTTTTGACATAGCAACTTGGACCCTGCCAGGGGCTGCCGCCCCTTGGACCCTGCTACCAGGGCGCTGCCCCCGGACCCCCGTCCCTTAGGGGCTTCGCCCCTAAGATCATAATAAATTCAAGTAGGCGTGCACTCCGCACCACCAAAACTAAATGATGTATTATTATGATAAAATTGGTCAAAACAAGTTAATCCAATTACACTAAAATATCCAACAACTTTGATCTTAAAAAGACTCGAAAGCTCGAGTTGTTCCACAAAAAGTGTAGATCGGTTAGGAATCCCCGAACTCATGGGCCTTTTATGGGTTCCAACTGACCCTTTTGCAAAGACATAGCTCAAGACAATGATTACATGTTCATAAAGACTTGACTTGAGATTTTAATCGAGTTTTTAAGTCATATGTATGTTGCATATGTATTTCATATATTTTAGGCACCCGTCTAGAGTTGTGATGAGTTTTTCGAGCGTTTTAAGATACACATACTTTTTGTATGTAATATGTCCTATGTATTTTTATGGTTTAACACGTAAATACAAGTAAAAAAAATGTATTCATTAAGCAGAGAGCTAGAGCTTCCATCATGAAAGCTTGCCGAGCTAGCCAGCCTAGCTCAAGTTAAACATAGTATATTCGAGCCGAGCTCAAGTTAAACATAGTATCTTCGAGCCGAGCTCAGGTCTTGTCGAGCTAGACTTGATTTGATTCGGTTGCAGCCTATACATTCAGCTTATCCTTTCACTATACACGCCACGTATTGTGACATGACATATCTACCGAACTAAATTAAACCTCTTACAAGATACAGTACAAAATTAAATAAACAAATGATAAATGGGTGTTCACCTACTCATCAGAAATAAATTTTAAATGCAAGTTTATTTAATGGAAAAATAACACAGTAAGTAAATACGAAATACCACAAAATACGAAGTAGACAATAACAATACTTTTTTTTTTTTTTTTTTTTTTTCACATTATACCTACAAAGAAGAAAGTCAGTGTAGAATAATATATAGCATCGTATTATACATGCATACATGTTCTAGATGTAACATTCACGACTTGAGGTCGTAATACTGGATAAACGCACAATGCGTTAGTTATATACCCTTTGTTCAAGTTCAATCGTCAAATACTTGAGTTTTTGCTCGTGCATGCTATATACCCTTTGTTCAAGTTCAATCGAAAAGGTCTATTCGTTAACCATTGCAAAACCATTTATGTTTTAAGTCGAAAGCTCTAACCTGTAAAACCTTTTATGTTTTAAGTTGAAAGGTATTCTTAATCACTATATTACATTAGAATTCGGAAGAGAGTTAAATTCTATTGAACACAAGGAACATAGATGATATGATATGATGTATTATATTATGATTACATGAGTCAACACACTACAACAAAAACCGCTTTTTGTGACTACAAAAGTAGTCGCTAAAAGCACAACATGTAGTCGCTATAAACCTGTTGCGACTACATGTAATCTCAAAAAATACCATCTCTTATACCTCGTCGCTATAGGTTTGTAGTGACTACCGTCTTCGTTTCTAGCGACTACTGCTTGTTGACTTTGACTTTTTAAAGTTTGACCAAAAAACTATAACGACACATTTGTAGCGACTATTTTGTAGTCGCTATATGTTTTTTCATTTTTTCTCCGATCCTCTCAGCGACTACCTTTTGTGACTACATGTAGTCGCTAGAAGGTTCTACCCATAATGTAACAATTACCTTTAGCGACTACATGTAGTCGCTAAAGGTACCTGCTGCACAAGCCAATGCAGGCTGTTCCTAGCTATTTTACCAGGTCATTCCGACCCATTCCGCAAGCAGTTTTTCCAGAATTTCAACGCAAATCAATTCAACACAAATAATAACTTAAAACATATAAATTACATTTACTTAAAGTTCAACGATCACTTGTTCAACAACATAAACTTAAATTGTTCAACGACAACAACATATGCTTAAATTGTTCAACGACTGACATAAGTTGTTCAAAAGCATAAACGTTCCACAAACCAACCTAACAATAACAAAATATCCTATTCACCTGAAGGGCCGACATCATCGCCCGTGTTAAGAGCATCTTCATCAGCATCTAAAAACTGACTTGGGTCGAGAACGGCGGGACGTAGTTATGGGGTGTTGTTGTTATTATTCATAAAATTATCATACATCTATTGAACTTGAAGCTGACTAGCCGCAACATACCTAGTGAATGTCGACCGAGATATCGGTGGTTCGGGGGTGTGGGAAGCTACGGACCCAGACGAGGATGAACCGACCGACAACCGCCTACCTCGACCCGGGTAGAACGCTCAACTCACTCCTAGCGCTTGGCTTATAATCTGTTGATCACTCATCCTTATCTCTTGTCCTTCTTGGCTCTCCCGTATCCTGATCATCTCTAACTGTAAAGTCACAAAACAATGAAGTTAATTTCACAAAAATGAAAACAACTTATAGTTGACCCATTTTAGCCCAAGCGTAAACTAATAAGTAACTGGTCATTTATATCATACCCGTTTCACCCGTTTTAGCCTAAATGTGTACATGTTTGGGCTAAAATGGGTGAAATGGGTCAAAACGGGTGAAATGACTCAAATAAATGATAAAGTTACTTATTTGTACATGTTTGGTCTATAATGGGTGAAACAAGTGTAATATAAACATGTAATTTACTTTTTAGTACATGTTTCACCCTTTTTGACCCATTTCACCCGTTTTAGTCTAAACGTGTACATGTTTGGGCTAAAATGAGTGAAATGGATCAAAACGAGTGAAATTACTCAAATGAAAAGTTACTTATTCGTACATGTTTGGGCTATAATGGGTGAAATGGGTGTAATATAAACATCTAATTTACTTATTAGTACATGCTTCACCCGTTTTGACCCATTTCACCCGTTAAAGCCTAAACGTGTACATGTTTGGGCTAAAATGAGTGAAATGGGTCAAAACGAATGAAATAACTCAAATAAACTACAAAGTTACTTATTCGTACATGTTCGGCCTATAATGGGTGAAATGGGTGTAATATAAACATCTAATTTACTTATTTGTACATGCTTCACCCGTTTTGACCCATTTCACCCTTTTAGCCTAAACGTGTACATGTTTGGGCTAAAATGAGTGAAATGGGTCAAAACGAGCGAAATGACTCAAATAAACTACATAGTTACTTATTCGTACATGTTCGGCCTATAATGGGTGAAACAAGTGTAATATAAAGTTAAACATCTAATTTACTTATTAGTACATGTTTCACCCGTTTATGACCCATTTCACCCGTTTTAGCCTAAAGGTGTACATCATCTATACATATCTAGAGTGGTATATAAGTCAATAAAACTTGCGGATATGACTCATCATTTATACATATCTAACTGATGTTATAACTAAAAAATTACTTATCAATTATATAATTCATGTCAACAAGTGTCACATATTTATGTACCTGTGGACACACTGTTAATAAACTTTCATGCAGGGTTTTGTCGCGTACAACCTGTGGACAACACACCATCACTATTTAGAAACCAATTCGTATGTTTCAATAAATAAATTAAAAAAAAACATATATATTACCATTTATTGTTTCCACATTATTCCACTACTCTTGCTATGAAGTTATAGTTCTTTGAACCCAATGCTTTTTTATATTGGCTGATAACTTACTGATTAATAAATTAAGGAAACCGAGTTATAAAGCATAATATGCGGTAACAATAATACTATATAATCAAATGTTATCATATGATAACACGAAAATATATCTCGGGTTTTTTAGAGTGATATCCTAAATAACCGATGTCATGGCTTCTTGATAGGAAGTATACTTGATTATTTGTAGATTTTTCAATGGTCTTGTGGCCGAAAAATGCCTAAATCGATTCAGACAATCCTGCCACCTGTAACACCAAACATCTTAGAGGGCATTTGGAATTGAGTAAGTGATTTTCTACTTGCAAAATTAGCAGATAAGCAGTTTTAAATGTTCAATACTTTTAGCTACATTTCTTACCACTTTTCCATATAACATAACAACCAAAACCTATAGACATTGCTACAGCTTTACAAAAAAACCAAAAACCATAGAAAAAACCAAAAACTATGTACAAAATTATACATGTTGTTGGTGGTGAACAAGGGCATCAGCTGGTGGTGGTGAATGTGGTGGCGACGGCAGCAGGTAGTCAACAACGGCAACAAACACAAACACAAATTAACTAAACACAAACCATAAACCAAATTACCTAAATTAAACACAAACATCAAAACCATAAATACAAACACCTTAAAACACAAACCAAATTAAACCATAAACCAAATTAAAAAACAAAACAAACCTATAGAGGTGGTGGGTCGCGGCTGGTGGCGGTGTCAAGATGACAGAAACAACGACAATGGGTGGATTTGGGCGGCGAGTGGTGGTGGGTGGTGATAGTGGTATTGGGAGTAAATGTGGTGGTGGTATTGGTGATGAATGTGGTGATATTTGGTGGTGAATGAGTGAAAAACGAGAGGATGAAGTGAGTAAAATGATTTTTGGTAAAGTGTTAAGTTTTGGAGATATGAGAGTAAATGAGATCTGGTTTTTTGTATCAAACCTGTAGCGACTACACATAGACTTATAGAGACTACATGTAGTTTCTATAGCTCATGGAGGGGAATGAATATTTTAGGCGGTCATTTTGACTTTTCGTGAAATATTGGTGCGAAACTTTTAGCGATTACGGGAACACTTATAGAGACTATGTGTAGTCACAAAAAGTATTTTTATAATTTTTAACACTTTTACAATATATGTAAATTAGATCAATACAATAATTTTTACAAAAAAACCTTAACTAAATTGAACGGTGTTAAACCATAACAAGGCGAAGTTTTGAGCTTAAGATTTTGTTAAATCGAACAATGTTATATTCAAAACAAACGTTGTTAGCGCTTTTCGTTTAGAAATTTTTAATATATTCAAAAAGTTTTAATTATATTGCTATACGTAAGATGTTAAACAAATGAGTCAAAATGATTTACGAAAGCTTTTTCGTACATGTTCACTTGCAATACAAATGTGTAACGATATCATGTCGACTCTTTCGTTTAACATCTCATGTATAACGATATCATCTCAACTCATCTGTTAACATGTCTTGTTTAACAATATCATCTCGACTCATCCGTTTAACATCTCATGTGTATAGATATCATCTCGACTCATCCGTTTAACATCTCATGTATAACGATATCATCTCGACTTATCCATTTAACATGTCTTGTATAACGATATCATTTTGACTCATTTGTTTAACATGTCTTGTATAACGATATCGTCTTGACTCATCTGTTTAACATGTCTTGTATAAAGATATCATATTGACTCATCTGCTTAACATCTCATGTATAACGAAATCATATCGACTCATCCAGTTAACATGTCTTGTATAACAATATTATATCGACTCATCCGTTTAACATATCATGTATAATGATATCATCTCAACTTGTCTGTTTAACATCTTATGTATAACGATATCATCTCGAATCACCCGTTTAACATCTGATGTATAACGATATCATCTCGACTCATCCGTTTAACATGTCTTTTATAACAATATCATATTGACTCATCCTTTTAACATCTCGTGTACAACGATATCATATCGACTCATTAGTTTAGATTTTATGGATATACAAAAGATGTTAAACGGATGAGTCGAGATGTTATGAGTATACATAACATGTTAAACGAATGAGTTGAGATGTTATGGATATACATAACTTGTTAAACGGATGAGACTAGTTGTTATGGTATACATGACATGTAAACCGGATGAGTGAAGATGTCCTCGGAAAACCTTTGGTGGGAAACTTCACCGACAAAATATCCGGTGAGAAACTTTCACTACAAAAAAGGGCCATTTAGTGGCACACAAAGAGTGTCACGAAAAGCGAAATAAGTGTCACTGAAGACCCATAACAACTCGAATCATTCGTTTAACATGTTATGCATATCTATAACAACTCGACTCATCCGTTTAACATGTTATGCATATCTATAACAACTCGACTCATCTGTTTAACATGTTATGCATATCTATAACAACTCGAATCATCCGTTTAACTTGTTATGCATATCCATAACAGCTCGAATCATCCGTTTAACTTGTTATGCATATCCATAACAACTCGAATCATCCGTTTAACATGTTATGCATATCCATAACAACTCGACTCATCCGTTTAACATGTTATGCATATCTATAACAACTCGACTCATCCGTTTAACATGTTATGCATATCTATAATAACTCGACTCATCCGTATAACATGTTATGCATATCTATAACAACTCGACTCATCCGTTTAACATGTTATGCATATCTATAACAACTCGACTCATCCGTTTAACATGTTATGCATATCTATAACAACTCGAATCATCCGTTTAATATGTTATGTATATCCATAACAGCTCGACTTATCAGTTTGACATGTCGTCGGGACCAAATTTGTCTAATTCCAAAATCATTGACTGAAAAAGTATGTGTGTTCCACATTGTAATGCACTTCGTATATAGTTTACTTCGATTTGTAATGTAATCCGCATTCGTCTTTCGTTTCGTTGTCTAGTACAAAAAGTAATTTAAATTATTTAGAAATCGTTTTTAATTTGTTTAAATAACTTATAATTAATTTAAAATATTTATAATTAATCTATTAAAAAAATGCAACCTTTAGGAACTACATGTAGTCTCTAAAAATTGGGCGCCAAAAATTCCCTCGCCGGTAAAACAAAATTTTTTGGATTTGGCCAAAACAATTTCGTCCCGGAACCTTTTGCAACTACATGTAGTCTCTAAAGATTTGGCGCCAAAAATTCCCGCAACCAGAAAAGTAACATTTTTTTACTTTGACTCAAATTTGTTCGTGTCGAAACCTCTTGCCACTACATGTAGTCGCAACAAGAGATAGTCAAAGCAAAATAATTTGCGGACTCGTAATTTGTCTTCTAGTGTATCTATAGCGACTACACGTAGTCTCTGAAAATTAAAATGTAGTCGCTACAAGTTTGGGTCAAAGACGGGACTACGAAAATGGGATTTTTGTCGTTTTGTGTGCCTATTGCGACTATATCCGTAGTCGCTAAAAAGTTGGCGTCCCCAAAGGCCAAAATTGGTGTAGTGGCATAGATACAGTTTGAATATCATGTAGTAATACAATACACTATGAATGGTACAAGAAAATAGTTGGGAATGTTTACTTTGTACTTTACATTTACATCTACGTTATACCTATAAGTTGCATTTACAACTTGCTAGTACACTTTGTTCAAGTTCAAGACACATTATGTATCATATTATTCCAATCATTCTCAAACTATATACGATACAAACTGCAATATCACATTTATTACACAAAACAACTAAAAAATATCATTTATGAATCTTCCCCCTGATGAATTTCACACCAAGCACACGGTCCGTTTTTCACTAACACAATTTGATTCGAAACCGCTTTGTCATTCTCATATTCGTGAAACACATTGTATACACCCGTATATACGCGAAAGATATGTAAAATAAAGAGTAGAGATTTCATGTCTTCGTACTGTTTGCCTCCCAACAAACTATTTCTTTTCGGTAGCATATTATGCAGAATCTTTGGTAAAAAATCATCTACACAAATCCAACGTACTACAAGGGTTAATATTTTTTTATTTTTAAATACTTATTATAATTAGCCCTATAAGATCGGTTTTATCATACCGGATTATTTGAAATGGGTTGCCTGTAGTGATATAAAATGGGCATCGAGCATCTTTCTTCAACTCCTGCAAGAGGGACGACAAGTAGAAAATCAATAACCATACACATGTTATTAGTTTTGAAAGGGTTAATTAATAATTATTATCAAAGACTAAGATAAATCTACCTTTGTAATTTGTGATATATTCCGAGACCACCTATTTCAATAATACTACAAAAGGTTTGTTGAGTGTGTTTCTTGAAACAAAAGCAAAGGCATGAATGGTCCGAGCATGAATTTCGGCCGGGATTATGCTTGAAAATATGCATGGGAGAGACAGTGGTGGTTTGTTGAGAGGATGGTATTTGTTGTTTTGTATGTGTTAATTTGAGATGTTTTGCGGTGTTTGATGTTTGTAAAGGAGACGAATAAATCTTTGCGTTGGAATGCAAATATTTATAAGCAAATTTAGAAATACAATAAATATACCTCACCAACCATGGCTTAGTCTTTGTCATAATCTTTGCGTTGACTGACATGCGTGATCAACGGGATTTCTTGCCAATTCCAGAGAATCCTCCAACGTCTTTATTCTTGCCTTCAACATATTATTTTGAGACAATAACATCTGGTTTCTTGTTTCAAGCATGTTGATCGTGTTATCTTTAGTTTCGCAGTTTGAACACAGCGTTGAAGAAGAGCCTTGACTAAAGTACTTTTTTTGAAATACATCCTTTCACATAAAGTATCGACACCCATAGTCTTCAGTCCCTGGCTATTACATGGTGAAACAATTATAAGAAATATATTTTTAACAAACAAGTTACTGATATATTTACGTAAATAAGCAAACGTATAATTATTTACCTTTGATAAAGGACATGCATAATACTTCTGACTACAACTTTTGGGCTTTTGTCATGTTCTTTCAATTATAAGTCCCCTCCACAGCGACACAAGAAATGATTTTTTTGTTGCATCTGGCCAAAAGAATTTGTATAATTATTTACAACATAAATCAGTAATATCATTGTTCATAAAATTACAAGCTTCGAATACATAAATAACCAAGCTTGTTATAGATTAATAGTTGATGCATGGTTCACAAAATCACGATATAACTAGAAACTAAGATCAATCACGCCCGAGACGTAGTCGCTCTAATGATGCTGCCATCTGTCCCACACGAAACTCTAACTCTGAATTGCGTCTCCTCAATCCGGCAATCTCTCGCTCGTACTCGTCAAAGCGAGACGGCTGTAACAAAAGATGAGGAAGAACCGGAGGATGGTGTATAAAATTCTCCTCATCTGCAGCTGGAGAGGGAGGCACATAAGAAGGAGAAGAAGACACATAATCTGGACTCTCAACACGAGTGGGTGTGTTGCTGACACACTGAATGTCCCTCCACTGAATCCTGTGACATATTCCGAGACCACCTATTTGAATAATAATATAAAGGTTTGTTGAGTGTGTATCGTAAAACAAAAGCAAAAGTATGAATGGGTCGGAGCATGTGCGATGTGAGTTTCGGCCGAGCTTATGCTTGAAAATATGCATGGGAGAAAAAGTGGTGGCTGCTGAGAGGATGTAGTTTGTTGTTTGTATGTGTTTGTGGAAGATAAGTAAAAATGGAGTAGCTTACGAGGTTTTTGTAGTGTTTGATGTTTATGAAGGGGTGAGCAACTAATGATATTGGAGAGTATGATTTTTATAAGCAAAGTAAGAAGCACATGCAATAAATGTACAACCGTCCAACACCAACCAAAACGTAAAAGCTTGTAAAAAGCTCAGCATTAATGTCTTGGCTTCATATGATTTTTTGGTGAAGGGTTTGAAGTAATGAGAGTATTGATTGTCAAAAGAAAAAGAAAACGTGTTTTAGGTTGAGGATTTTCAGTTTGTGATAATGGAAGAAAACAATGTAGAATAATGGCATTGTATTGAGCTCGAGCCCGCGCTATTATGGTAGACTTTCGAGTCAAGTTTCAGCTCTATATTACTGGGGTCATGAGCCTCGTGAGTCATATCAAGCTTAGTAAAAAATTGAGAGAATAAGGTAAAATGCAGAAGAGTTCAAATCATAATTCAATACAATGAACAATGATGGGATGATCATAATATCTTACTAAGGCTATGAAGTATAAATTAGAAGTTTATGATTTCGAGATAGTCATGTTCGCATAAGATTTGGTCATGTAATATAATGCACTACAACAATAATAAGCAGTAACTAGAATATCTTAGTAAAGAAATAGCTATAAATCAATTGCCGTCATAATATATAATGATTTTATATGAGATTTAGTTAAAAGTCCTAAAAATGTTTCTTGAAAGTCCTACAATAATAATAATGCTTAATAACTAGCAGAGTACTTACACGTTGCAGTGACGGGTATCATGTAATCAAAAAATTTAGCAACAATATTATTAGATTATATATTTTCCTTGATTATAACTTTAAGTATGATGAGAATTTTAAGTAACAGCTTTTTCGCACTCTATTTCATACGAATATGGTAAAGTACTCGTGCATCTTGATGCAACAGTTTAAAGAAAATGGTAATTAGTAGTATTACGAAATTGTGACAACTGACAGTAAAAGATTCTTGCTAGTTAATAAATGTTGTGTAATATTCGTCACAATATTATATAACGTATAAGCATTAAGTATAATAAATGTTATGTCGTCTTCCTTTGCTCCAACGTTGAAAAAATATAAGGTTCGGAATAAAATATGCATGTGGAAGAATATATGTTGTAACTTTAGCTTTATTATTTGTTTTTAAAAAATTTTTGTTTTTGTGTTTGCATGTACAATATGCATATTATTTGTATTGGTTAGCTTTAGTTGAGTATGGATCTAGTGAGAAAGATTATTTAAATGAGAAAAATAAGAAAGAATTATAGCCACATATTTCAAATAAAAAAAATAATAATAGGAAGATTCATCTATTTTTATGGATGAATATAATATTTGTGGTTGTAGTTTATTCTCATTCTTTTCATTTTTATTATATTTCTTGTTTGATCATACCTCAACTTAATAGATGTTCTAATGATATGTAATGGAGGATTAGCTTGAAAAGTTGAAGGAAAATCATTTGTTGTTAATTTTTTTGTCTTAAATGGGATATATTAATATTGGAGGTTGTTGCAAATGTAAAACACTTAATTTTTTTTAGACGTAATTTTCATTTATGTGCAAGCTATTGAAATTTATAATAAACAAAATGAATTTTCAAGTATTTTTATTCAAAAAAGTGCTAAATGCTTTATAAAGGAGTAAGATATGCTTCGTATATTAACGGTTCCGTCCTTAAGGGTGGGGCGAACACTCAAGGCCCTCAAATTTTGAGGGCCTCCAAATTTACCACATATGTTATTGTTATTATTATATAAATAAGCATGTAATTTTTGTAAAGTTGTTATACGGTGAAAATGAAAATTCTAATGAGCTCTTTGATGTTCATATAAAACTATTATATGATGAAAAAGAAATAGTTGAATTTAGGTGAAAAGGGTAATTCTAATGAGCTCGTTGATGTTCAAATAGTGCTCCAGAATTCAGAGGCCTTCAAAACGAAACAGCATAATCAATATGATTGTTGTAAACTCAAACGTGGTGTCCTCGGTATCTAATAATACATTTTATCACCTAATCATTTCTATACTTTTCAATTTTATTTTATTTATTTATCTTTTGGCTTGATTGTGTCAACTATTCACATAGCGGGGCCTCACTTTTATTTTCGTCCTGGGCCTTCAAATTTTAGGGACACCCCTCTGTAAACTCAGGGGCGGAGGGGATGGGGTGACTAGCGGGTGCTAGGCCTTCCTCAACTAGCCCAAGAAACCCAATGTAATATATAGCCCAAAAGTAAAAATCCCGTAAATAGTGAGTATATGATTAGTTGGTGGATTTAACTCTGTATTGTTTACATGAAAAAAATAGGGTAAAAGCCATAAAATAACAACGTACTTTCTCAAATTTACCGAGTTGAAACACATACTTTTTTATCAACATATATACCCACGTACTTTCGAATTTTGTTCCGACTTCACCCATATGACCGATTTATATTAATATAATATTATATTAAATAATATTATTTTATTACAATATGGGTAAAGTCGGAACAACATTTGAAAGTACATGGGTGTATATGTTGATAAAAAAATATGTGTTTCAACTCGGTAAATTTGAGAAAGTACGTTGTTATTTTATGGCTTTTATAATAACCTGCTATGCTCATGAAGAACGATAGATCAAAACTAATTCTCAAAAGGTATTAAATGCTTTTAAGTCTTCATTTTTTTTTATTTGATCACAATTACTCAATTAGTTCCTCACTTTTTTGTGTTTTGTTTTGTTTTAACTTTTGAATGATAGAACTTAGTCGATGGTTTTGCTAACCATTAATGATCAATTGATAATTATTAGTTGCTTGTATGCTTACTTATTGGTTATATGTTGCCGCACACATTTAATCTTAGAATAATGTAACAAATCAGCAACAAACCACTTTATGAGATTTCAAAATCTGATTTGGGGCTAAAGTGTTGGAATTATATAACATGACAATCATAAATATAAACAATAAACATCAAAGTAAGTGCGGAAGCGTATAGGATTTATTAATGAACAATTAATTAACATAAAAGAATATGCGTACCTTTTCTTGATTCTAGCCGAACAAGAATCAAATCCACAAACTAGCAATTGGATGAACCCTAATTATGGTTGGAGTGTTAGTCGACTTAATAAAGTCGAATAGTGTAAATCACCAAAATCCAAAGTAGGATTTCTTTACGATCATGTACGCGCGTATTGTTAGCGATTTAATTAGAATGCTAGTTCAAATCATGATTAAAGCATACAACAAACAAGGTTTAGCTTTAACATAATAAATATATATCAAACCCATTTAATTTCACCTGTCAAATACATATATGCAATAAAAGATGAATGTCATGCACATGACAGTATGACATGCGTATGAAAAATTCATGCGTGGCATGTATATGAGATTCACTAAGATATCATCATGATTCAATACATAAGATATCTTGTGAAAAAGGTTTGTGTCAATCGTTTTTTTTATCCATACGAATCAATCCAAAAGATCAAAAGGGTGTGTATATATATAGCATTAAACCTTGTCTAACAAGTCATTGCAAGCACCTTCTTAAGTTTCAAAACTCGACACTCAACCCCCTCGTTTTTCTTAGTTCGACCATATAAATATTTTGTGACTTAATATAATTAAATCTCATACGCAACGCGTGCAATCCCATAGGTCTCGAGTTCGATCCTAACTCACGACTACTAATTTATATCCATAAAACCAACAGCTCACACTTGGATATATCTTAATAGTGTGATCACATTGGTTAGCGTCTAGCAACACTTCGATGCCTCTAGCACGACTCGAGTAAGGTCTCCTGGAAAAAACCTTTTAATGATTTCTCATTATTATTATCCTTTTGTTTCTAATACCATGTTAAATAAAGATATGGAATTAAGTCACTCTTTATTCAACCATTCTGTTTCTCGTTGTAAGTGATTGATCAAGATTACCAAATCTTCTGAACATATTCAGGGGAGATCTTTGGGCGTGGCCACGCAAACATCTTGTCAACCCTACGAGGGGCCCAGCAGTATTAAACTCCAAAATAAATTTGAAGGAACAAATTCTATCTTGACTATGAGAATAACCCATGAACTTTGCAACACTTCAGGAAACAACCCTTATGACTACCAGTTACGTATAGCGTTAAGTTGTTCCACAGAAGTGCACTACATTCATGACACTTATCTGGTATCTCAAGTCTGAGGATAACTATTCATAATTTACTTATAACAATATCCACAAAGTAAATTATGTAGTTGGGATAAGTCCTATATTCAATTCATTGAACATCATCTGAAATTGGTATGTATTCTCATCAATATACTTTCAAGTATATTCTACCATATCTCTCAGATTTGTCTTAGTTTAATGATACTCCCATATCATTAATCGACAACGGATGATTCAGAATAAATAAATTTATTCACGGATTAAACATGCAAATATAGGATACAATATATTATAAAATCAAACATACCAAGTATTTGATTTATTATAACAATTGTTTAACATCCCTTATCCAAATACCAAATAGATCAATGCATGAAAATTCCAGTTGATGAATTATACCTCAAGTAATGACAATCATACTTGTTGACAAGGCATAAATCAACCAACTTGATCTATCGTAATTTTGAGAATACTTATTTCAAGAATTCAATTAATGATGTCCTTGTATGTGTGCATTCAAGAATCCACATAATAATTCATAAATTGTGTGACATCCTCTATCACCAATTTATGACAATTAAACTTCCAAACATTTTTAAGTTTAAAGTATTCTTATTCTTTTAATGTATAATGCAACTGCGCTCTTAGTAGCATAACTAGTTCACATGGCCATTACCAAGGATGAAATCCTACCATGACTTGTATTGAGTGCTCATTAAAACTCCTTAAACTTTAATATCTTATTGTGTAATGTTTGATGCTTTCCTAACTTTCAAGTTTAAAGCTGATGACAATTTGTACAACATTTGACATATTGTTCATCCATAGAATTTAGGAGCAATTCCAGGCTGAGGATGTAATTCTTTCAGAATATTCATTACACAAGTTATCTAATAACTTTTAGTTAGATATCAATGTTGTCAAATCACTTCTTATTCAAGAATGATACAACAATTTTAATACACAACATGATGTACATGATAAATCTACAGGTCAACCTTAGAATTCATTCACGTTCTATCTTGTCAAAAGATATTTATCAATTTCCCAAATGATATATCATGTTTTATTAGAATCATTTATTTTACTGCACATGTTTATTAATAATAAACATATATTTCAAGGTTGTATGTTTTAATTCTTAAATCTTACAAGTGAAGTTTCATTCCAATCTAAGACTTAACATTTAGCTTACAAGGAATGTTACGTACTATATGTTATATAACATATAAGATTTAAGAAACTTAACATAATACTCCCACTAGCTTTCAGGAATACTTAAAATTTATCTTATTTTAATTATAAATCGAAAATGGGATTTAATAATTAAACATAAGAATAATTTCATAGATGCATGCACTTATCCATTCATGAATTATTTGCACTTCGTACACTTTCAAAGATTATATGAATTCAAAAAACCTTTCAATTACTTACCGTCCTCGCTCAAGTAATTTCTCAAGAAAGAGTTTTGATATTCCATTGTCATATTTCATATTAATGAAAACAAGTATGACAATTATCATCTTTATATATTTAATGTGTCTAGAAAAGAATATTCAATCATAATTAATTGCTTAAGTATGGTTAATAATCTTGTCATAAAACATGCATTAAATATGTGTACAAATTTTGTCCATATGATTTCTACATAAAAATTCAAACCACTAGGGTTTTTCATCTCTTGAAGAACTCATTTCCATTCTCTAGTCTAACTATTAAGATAAACCAAATTTCCAAAATTGATTATCTTTACGGACAACATCTTTAACATTCATAGTATGAGTAATTTACCCAATTCAATATTTGGTAATCCATCATAATGATTATCAGGTTTACTATAATCCTGTAACTCATATTTCTCAGCATATAAGTCAAATATCTAAGATATCTTTGCAGATCTATGAATGAAAATTCCATCATCATGAGGTCTATCAATTACATGTCTAACCTCATCATGATATTTACTAGTGTGTTTTAGAAGATTATGTATCTTGTAATTTTATCTTTCAAGATAAAAAACTCCCACTTGCCTTTTGTAATATATAGACTATCTATATATACTTAACAATTAGAGCAAAACTACATTGTTCTCTATTTGGGACATTACAAATACACATTGATAATTCTTGACGTTAGTTTGTTAATAACATATTCATAAGTAGTTTAACAAATTCAGAATCTTCAACTTTAAAACTTAATGTGATTTATCACATTCCATAATGAAATGGTTTTTTATTAATCTTCTAGGTTGGAGTCATATTGAGTATATTCAATCCATACTCAATATTCTAACCTTGTTACTTTTTAAGAAAGAAGTTATGGTTATCATGAATCAAACAAATCAAATAGAGTTTGATTCTCCTAACTGAACATACCATCAACTTGTGGTATTCATTAGAATTTAATATTGTAAGACAATCTAACAATATATAAGATAAACATATTCCTTTTGGTTTACCTATTTACCAACTAAGTCAACTTAATGGTATAATAGACTTTCCAAGCCAATTACATGCTTTATAACACAAGTACCTTTTAACCAAGTTACTTCATATCCATGTCTCAACAAGAAACATAAACTGTAATAATCCCATTATACGTTATAAATCATTGATCAACTCAATGACTTCTTGTATATGTCTTAATTAAAAAACATAACAAGTTAACGTCTTACTTTATTATAAGCCTTAAAAGACTTTATGTTTATGTCTTTACAAATGAATCATAAACATGTTTAACTAAAGTAATTATGAACACAACTCTTGGTTTCAATAGTAATTTCAAGTTAATTTATTTTACTTCACAATAATGTAGGACTACATTATTTTTCATTTATGTCATTCCAAAATACATAAATAAACAAATTGAAGTAGGATTAGATTACTTTATTTAATTTTATGTCATTCTAATAATACATAAATATTTAATTTGAAGTAGTCTTATATATCATTTTGACACATGTTCTAAATACTTGTCTAATTTAGAAACTGTAAATATGTCCATGCAAGGTCTGACTTTACATAGAGATTTACTTTGTTGTTGCAATCTCGCCAAGTTCTCACATGACGTAATTGCAACACCAACCAAGTGTTTCTTGAATTAGATATGTTCAAGTTATATTAGAACTTTAGTCTCTTACCTTGCAGTCAAGAGAATCCTTTAAATCATATACCTATATGTTGTCCCTTGCACACAATATAGATTTCTCCCACTTGTGGATGGAACAACATCATGTAGCAGATAAACAACACGACATATGTTTGTTTATGTGACTAATATGATTGTGTCATTGATATTAGCATAACTAGTAGATGTAGAACCACTTCATTGTCTAATCAGGAAACGTACATGACTATCCTTGAAAACATAAGTGTCTACAAGTAGAAAGTAATTATCTTAAGACATTCTAGAGATAATCTGGGTTACTACCAAGATGACAAAGCTTGTAACTCCCACTGAATAAGAGATCATTACATTAATTCCTTATTCAGTAATAAGAACACAACACTCCCACTGGATTTGACAATATTGTAAATGTTTCATTAACCAGTGAAAGAAAATAGTGTATTATTTACTTCCTACACCTTTAAGAAAGTCCATACATAACAATTACAAATGTACTTAAAAGAATGTATTCTACTATGTAGATGATGAATTTATCCATCAATGCTATTAACTTGAAAAATTGGGCATGCAATTTCTTTCTTAATAGTTCTACTATTCCAACCATTGTAAGTAGTACTTTTAAATGGTCAAAGCACAACAACTAGATAAAATATGCTAGTTTGTCTTTTTCCAATTATACAGTAATTAGTCTAGCTTCTAATTTAATAACTCAGAAATATGAAATTTTCTTAACTATTAAAATTTGCTTACGAGTTATGTATTTACAATTTAGACAATTCTAATTGTCCGATCATACCTTTCTTCATTCATGAAAAGGAATAGGGTTGAATCTCACTCTTTCGCGTGAAAAGAGGACTAGGTTTATTCTTTTAGTAACGTTGACTCTACTAAAACCCTTACAGGTGTAGATCAATTTTACCAATACAGGAATAACCTACGTTTACGGTTTAATGTTGGATTAATACATTTAAAAAATTAGCAAAATTTAATTTTAGTATTTTCGATAATTAAATTTTTCAAGAAAATAAAATACCCAAGGTAATATTCATATAACCATAGAATTTTCTCGAAAACTAGGATCCAAATTATCATAGGTTCATTACATCAGTTGATCTGCTAGCAACGAATGCATATAATAAGGTAATCTGTCGAACATTAATTGGCAAACAATTTCCAACTCCTAGATCATTATGGGATTTATATTTTCCAACGCTATTGCAAATATAAACATGTTTCATCCCATCTTATGCCTTGAGTCCAGGTCTCACTTCCTACTCAACTTAAGTGTCTAACTTAAAGAACTGCAAATATGTCCATGTAAGGTCTGACTTTACATAGAGATTTACCTCTCCATCACAATCTAGCCAAGTACTGTCATGACGTAAATTGCAACTTCAAGTGTTCCTTTTAATTAGATGGCATATTCTTAATTTAAAAGGGTACTTGTTTTGATTTTATGTGGTCAAATCAAATATGTACAAAGATGTCATGCATTCATCTTGTAGCATAATTTTAATAAAAAACTTTTTATTACCAATTCATAAAGATCAAATTTTCAAAGTCTTGACTGAGGTATTGGGTTCACCAATCAAGGAATTTAGTGTTAATTATCATCCATTATACCGTACTTTTGCATAAGTGTAAACACTTAGTGTTTCGGATAATTACCACCGAAGTGGCGCATGGAATTAAAACTAATTCGCCCTTAAGATGAGCTTGTACTTTTATGGCTTACTAAGTAGCTCCATTCGAACTTACAGAGGGCAGAGGACCAGGTAAGCGCAAAAGCATAACCTTAGACATCCTTTCAGTGTGACTGTGCGCACTTCTTAAATAACTCCTTTATAGTTCATTCTAATGGGTGAGCCGTTCAGTCATTGTACCAAAGTCACCAATCAATTAAACTATTGAAAACTTAACTCTTCCAAAACAAATCAAATTTCGCCATTGTTTAGTCCGTATTATTTTTCTATTCAAAATTACCCTTTGCTTAAAACTGTCTAACATAATAAACAAACAAGTAATAAATAAAAAATAAACTACTACAAAACAATGCACACATAATAAACAATTTATACGTGTAAACAAGTAGCCACATGCAACTTATTCGATAAAACCCTATTAATAATCAATGTCTAGGTTAAATTAATGTATATATTAATTTAGGGTTTTCACTCCAACAATAGAAAGTGAACCACATACATCGATGAATCGATTGCGTAAACCCTTAATTAAATTATACCAAATTGCACATAATTGATTCATTAATATATATATATATATATATATATATATATATATATATTGGAGTCTTCCCCAATTCAAGATTTATCGTAAATAAATATGTCATAACAATTAAACAATATCAAAGCAACTTATCCATGACTAACATGCATGTATAATCATGGATACATCATAACAATTATACAAATAGTCACAAGATCGCATATAAAATTCCATGACACATAACAAATTATTCATGAATTAAGCACGTAATAATGTATTAATTCTAGGTTTTAATAAGGTTAGCAAACAATTTTCAAAACCCTAATAAATTTATGTGTATGTCGACTTAAAAAAAAATGGGGTACGCCCCAATTAACAAAAAAAATCGACCAAACAAAATAAAACATAAACCCTAGATCAAACATATCAAACATCATACAATTATATGTTTTATTACGCGTTTATGTAATTAATTACTCATTAAAACCAATGACTCGTGATGCCACTGTTGGAATTATATAACATGACAATCATAAATATAAACAATAAACATCAAAGTAAGTGCGGAAGCGTATATGATTTATTAATGAACAATTAATTAACATAAAAGAATATGCGTATCTTTTCTTGATTCTAGCCGAACAAGAATCAAATCCACAAACTAGCAATTGGATGAACCCTAATTAGGGTTGGAGTGCTAGTCGACTTAATAAAGTCGAATAATGTAAATCACCAAAATCCAAAGTAGGATTTCTCTACGATCATGTACGCGCGTATTGTTAGCGATTTAATTATAATGCTAGTTCAAATCACGATTAAAGCATACAACAAACAAGGTTTAGCTTTAACATAATAAATATATATCAAACCCATTTAATTTCACCTGTCAAATACATATATGCAATAAAAGATGAATGTCATGCACATGACAGTATGACATGCGTATGAAAAATTCATGCATGGCATGTATATGAGATTCACTAAGATATCATCATGATTCAATACATAAGATATCTTGTGAAAAAGGTTTGTGTCAATCGTTTTTTTTTATCCATACGAATCAATCCAAAAGATCAAAAGGGTATGTATATATATAGCATTAAACCTTGTCTAACAAGTCATTGCAAGCACCTCCTTAAGTTTCAAAACTCGACACTCAACCCCCTCGTTTTTCTTAGTTCGACCATATAAATATTTTGTGACTTAATATAATTAAATCTCATACGTAACGCGTGCAATCCCATAGGTCTCGAGTTCGATCCTAACTCACGACTACTAATTTATATCCATAAAACCAACATAAAGACTATTGAAATTCTTATCATGATTGATTAAGATTGTTCTATTTGTCTAAGAAGTGAGTCTCTTTTATTCTTAAGATATATGGATCTTCATTCTTTTTTTTTTTCTTTAGATTATTGTGCTTTGTTATATTTATTTGTTCGAAACTTTGAACTACCGTTATCATTTTAAAATTTATTTCGGCCCCCTTTAACTTCAAATCCTGGCTCAGCCCCTGTGTAAACTAGTTGTTAAACGTACACTTAGAGCAAAATTTAAACAGCGTGACCCTAAAACACTTCCAACGAACCTTTCAAAAATATATATATAATTCATCCCTTGATATAGGAATGGATACGTAATGACGCAAATGAACCGGTGTTGTATTTAACAAATACTAATATCTTGGCCCCATTAGTATCCAAACCAATCACGAGATGCTAATTTTATGTTATGTGTGAGATCTGGATCAACGTTAGGATGTGATAGATAAGAATAGAGAAAAAAAAAGGATGTGTGAAATATTATTTTTCAAATTAATTAGTCATCAGTTAAACAAAATTGCATATGAGAGGAAGTTGGTATATATGTTGTAAAGGTAAATTAACTTTTTTTTTTGAAAGTTGAATTTTATTCACAAAAGCCAAGATCACTACCAACTAGTAGTGAGGCGATACAGGACAAACAACATATTTACATGAATTCGAATTTACACCAATTCTCCCAACTAATTGAGGGCATCCTAGCTCGAATTTTGTAACAATGAAAACCGATTGCCATGATGTCTAAGATGATTCTTTTCACTTCTATAAAGGTAAATTAACTAATTAACTAATAGTAGTCATTTGTTATTTTCTATAATAGCTTTTGTTCTCATAAAAGCTAGTAAGCTTTAAAAGTAGCTTCATAGCATTTGGTATGTCAACTACCATTGTTGGAGGGGTATAAATGAGGCTATCTTGGTAAGGGGAAATAAATAGAAACCAAGTAATGACATCAATAATCCAGTTCCATTTTCATACAAAAGCTTATCACAGCCTGCATCTAGAGTCTACCTATTGATTGCTAGGTATTAACACAAGAGTACCAAACCCGTATATCACATCAAAGCAAACATTAAATGAAATACATATAACAAACTGACCAACATCACATTTTGAACAGAGAACAAACAACATTTTCTAACGAAGTCATGACTTCAATGTAATATTAAATGGGTCGCCTTAGTGATATTAAGGTGGGTTTTGAGCATCTTTCTTCAACTCCTGCAAGAGGGACCACAAGTGGAAAATCAATAACCATACACATGTTATTAGTTTTGAAAAGGCTATTTAATAGTAATAATCATCAAACACTAAGATATATTACCTTTGTGATTTTTGATATATTCCAAGACCACCTATTTCAACAATAAAATAAAGGTTTGTTGAGTCGTAAAACAAAAGCAGAAGCATAAATGGGTTGTTGTGCGGCGCGAGTTTTGTGTTCATGATTAGTGTCATCGATGGCCGTATGTTTTTGTTGGGATTTTATAATCTAGTTAACCAAGTAACACAAACAAGTACGCAGCGGAATTGGATCTAGTTTATGCAATTAGGTTAACACATAATTAATAAACAATTAAAAATAAAAGGGATGCAGAAAACTAACCCTCGTAGTCACCCGCAAGTAAATAACGAATAAGAAACCAAGTGTCTAAAATAAACACCTCTACGAGTCGACACACAAACACTTAACCACAAGTACGTTCGATAACGCTAGTCGAGAACGTTTACTCAAACCAACCCTTGAATACTTGAATTATCATGAACAAAGAAAAACCCAAGAACTTGTCTTAACCCTCTGTCCGATATCGAACAATACTAATCCGAGAAGTTTGTTGCTTCTGTCCGAGAAAACCCACAAATGAGTAGCTTGTTTCTGCTTTTAAGTTCAACCAGTAACTAGCAAAAACAAGTACACTAAACCTTCTTGGATCAATGAAAGATGCAAGATTAGCGAATCAATAAAACTAAACAAAACCCTAATCGGATTTGATGAACAATCCGATCGGTTAAAAAACTGCTAGATCAAATCGACTTGTCTGTGTTTTAGGAATAGATGTTGTCGTGAGTTAGGGATAGAAGACCACCGGTTATGAATGCATGGGTGTTTGTATTTATAGGACTAATCCAGTTTTTATTTCCAAAAACTCTTTCTCAAAACTGTTTTCTAGTGTTTGGTATCCGCGCGTGCGTGGTGTCGACTTAACTAGATCCATGTGAACACACGCTACTCAAGAGCTCAACAAAAAAAGATCACAACAAATCTATGTGTCAAGTTGTAGTCTAATAAGTCTCTTGAACATATTGTCAAAACTTATCGAATTTGTCAATTTGATAAACTTAACAATGTATTCGCCTTACTTATTATTCCGAAACTATACCACGTCCTAGGGCGTCGTAGGATATGTTGTCGTTACTAAACTCTTCCGACATAACTAACGAGGTCTTACTCGATTCGTCAACCCAATAAGTTCGTTAGTTAAGTAAGTTAAGTTTATTAATCCAAATATCCATGACAAACAATTAAATGGTATATTAAATTAGCATTTATGGCACTTCTAGTTTTACGTGCCCTCAAAACTTTTAGTAACTCTCTCATTATTCATTACACTTCTCTTTTGCCTTTATATAATAAAAGAATTATAACAAGTATGATATACTTGTTTTTAATATGAAAACCTTTTATTATTTATTGTTTACGTCATTGTTATCGTTATAGTTACTTGATTTACTATTTGTTTCGAGTCACAAGTCCGAGTCATTACTTCTCGACTTATTAATTAAGTTGTATCAAGTCCAAAAATCAATATAGTCCATGTCACGGCCTTGTCGGAGTCAAAGATGACTAAAAAGTCAACGTGACACCGACTTGGCGTAAAGTTCACAAGTATATCATCAAGTCAATAAAGTCAAGTCCCAATATCACAACTTCAACCTCACGTGGTCGTCTACACTCACGTCTAACCTATCCTCCGTCACTGCTAATCATTTCACAACAATTCCAATTTCGAGTTCGCAATACCAAAACCAAGTCTAGCCGTGACCCATCGGTATCGAATTTCTTTCCCATGTCCAAACGCAACAACAACAACAATATTTCAACCTCCAAAGTATTGCCGAGACCATAAGGGTCTCGTCCTATTGCTCCCTTCGACAACGACCAAACCACACGCCCTTTCGAGGGCTTTCCCACTCGACATCAACCAAAACCAAGGCATTTTCATCATCAAAAATTACCAACTCGCCTCCGTCTTCTCGGGTTTCATCCAAAACCCGAAACAAACAAGAATATTAACAAGAAAATAATAAAACATCAAAACCATGTCATCAAGCAAACCAAACGAGTCCTCACCGAGTGCCTAAGCCCTCGGCTCGGCTGACGCGACACACGAATGCAACACGAGACCCAAGACACAGAAACCAACAAGTTTTTACCACTTTTAATTATCAAGAATTTGTTTCCCACATTTTTATAACCAAACCCAACATAAGAATGAGTCAACTCGTGACTCATACCACGAGTTACCAAAAATACGAGCTAAACTCGTGATTTTTTAACCTACCTTTATCTTCTACAAAAAATAAGACCGATGGTGGTGGTTAGGTGGCGCGTGGGTGAACGACGAGAGGGTGGGGGAAGGTTTTGTGGCGCGTGGTGTTGTAGATCGGAAAGAGGAGAGGTGGGTTTTGTGTCCGGCGGCTAGAAAGTTTTGTAGATCGGAAAGAGGAGAGGGAGAGAAAGTTTTGGTGATGGTGGTGATGATAATGATTATTTTGAGTGAGTGGGTGGGTGATACACCACATGGACAAAATTTATGTAATTTACCCTTAAAGTCAAAATATTTTCAAAATTGTGGGAGGGTTGGGGCGCGGCCGAACAAAACCACAAGGATCATTCTCGTAATTTTCTAAAGTTCCCCGATTCCTACATTCTCGAGCTCAAATATTCCGTTTAAAAGTCTAACAAGTTTTCTAAAGTGTGCCAATAGTTCTAGTTATGCTTTTTCAATAAAACCGATCATAAATATGCCTATGGAACTAGACGAGTGGTTTTCTCAAGTTTTCTCGATTTATTAGGTTTTGCCTAGTGCTGAGGTCTAGTAGTGCCTAGTCTAAAGTCACAAACAAGGTCCAACAAAAGAATATTCTGCAACATATCAAAAGTTTATAGTCGATTGCTTAACTTGCTAAAATTTAAAGTAGTATGGTATTAAAAATAGCTTTCGAAATTTACCAGTTGTCACAATAGATAGAAAGAGAGAGAAAGATAGTATATAAGTTAAGGGAGGTGATACTCACACTATGTTTTTTGATACATTTACCAGTTTTTATGCATTACAGTATTGTACAGTACAATACTGTAATGCATAAAAGTGGTGAATGTATCAAAAAACATGGTGTAAGTATCAATTCCCATAAGTTAATATGCAAAAGTGTTTAAATCATAATTCAACACAATGAACAATGATAAAATGATAATATATTATGAAGGCTATGAAGTATGAATCTAAAATACGCAAAAAAATAAGTGTATGATTTCGAGATAGTCATGTTCGGCACAAGATTTGGTCATGTAATATAATGCACTACAGGAATAACAAGCATACAATAACTACAATATCTCAGTAAAGAAATAGCTGAAAATGTTTCTTGAAAGTCCTACAATAATAAGAATGCTTATAATAATGTGCTTCGTATCTTAATGGTTGCGTCTACTTACGAGTGTTTAAACGGGCGTGTGACCTTAACAGATTTCCAACAAACCTTTCCGAAAAATACATTATTCATCCCATGATCGGTCTAGACACCGAATGGAGCAAATTAACCGGTGTTGTATTTAACAAACAGCTGAAAAATGACAACCTTATCTTGGCTCCACTCAGTTCTAAACCGATCACGAGATGCTAATGTTATGTATGAGATGTGGATCAACATTTTCACTTGGTTAGGATGTGATTGATAAGAATAGAGAAAAGGAGGATGTGTGAAAGATAATGAGACGAGAATATGGTGAATATATAGAAAAAGAGGAAGTGAGGGGAAAAGTAACTAATGTTGATCAAAGAAACAGGTATGACAATGTGAGCAGTAAAAGAGTTAATGAAGTATACTTACTAAATTTTGAATATCACTTGATATTACTGTAATAATTCTCTAACCAAATTTACATGTGTTTAATTAGAAACAATTTATAAATAGATTATTGTTAGGATAGTTGAGATGCCGATATGTTTTTTAAGTTTTCAACTTACATGGTTAAAAAAAAATTGGCGCAAAGATTTTGCATTGCATCAGATTAGATGTAAAATACATTGACAAACAAGTCATACAAACATTACACCGAATTTGATGACTTGTTAAAGATAAATTATCCCACGAAATTTGATATGTAGGTACTTACATTGGAAGATCTTATTTTTCAAAATAATTATTCATCAATCAAACAATATATAAAATTTTGTTTGTAGCACATGATTGTATGGCTTTAAAAATATACATACCTTTTTTTTTTTTTTTTTTTTTTTTTTTTTTTTTTTTTTTTATTTTATTTATTTATTTATTTATTTTTTATCTATACACAATAACATGAGATGAAGTTAGTATGTTGTAAAGGTAAATTAACAAAGAGTCATTTGTTAATTTCTATAATAGCTTTGTTCTCATAAAAGTGAGCTTTAAAACTAGCTAGCTTCAGAGCATTTGGTATGCCAACTACCGTTGTTAGGGGGATATAAATGAGGCTATCTTCAAGAAATAGGTAAAAATACGAAACCAAGTAATGACATCAAGAAACCAGTCCTATTTTCATACAAAAGCTTATCAAGATTACACTTGCATTTATGGTCTACCTGTATATTGCTAGGTACACCAGACATTAGATAGATACCAAAGCAAACATTAAATGAAAATAGCCTCAATATTTATATAAAGAACTAAATTGTCTAACGAATGCATTTAGCTCTTCTTAAACTAGTTTAAGACCATCATCTTACTACAGATTTAAGCAACGCTATGCAGCGATGCGAGAAATGAAGGAATGCTAGATATTAAAAATTCAAACGGTTTAGACTAGAATAAAATATGTTTTGGTTGGATGTGTTAAGGAGAATATATAGAGAAATTACCAAATTATAGAAAAAAAGAGGCATGACTGTATTATCTCACGTCATTTTTCTTTTCCACAAAGCATTTTTATCAAGGTTCAAAGATGCAGATATCAATATCTTACTACATAAGACTACAAACGAGTCGAACAACTCGAGCTTGTTTGAAGCTCAAGCTGAAGCCTAGAAAACAAGCTCTTAACGAACTGAGTTTGATCTTAGAAAGACTCGCTTTTTGAGTTGTTCCACAAAGGTGTAGATCAGTCAGGAATGACTCACCTCGTGCACCCTTTATGGGTTCCGACTCACCCTTTTGCGAAGACATATCTTAAGACAGTGATTACATGTTCGTAAAGACTTGACTTGACTTGTTAGACGAGATTTCAAGTCATATGTATATTGTGTATTTCATATATTTTAGGCGCCCGTCTAGAGTTGTAATGAGTTTTTTCGATCATTTTAAGCTACACATACTTTTGTATATGTCCTATGTATTTTTAAGGTTTACCATGTAAATACAAGTAAAAAATATATTCATTGAGCTGAGAGCTAGAGCTTCAATCATGAAAGCTTTCCGAGCTAGCGAGCCTACCTAGAGTCAAGTTATCTTCAAGCCGTGCTCAGGTCTTGTCGAGCTACACTACAAGAAAAAGGAGAACTGGCTACGAACAAAATCCCGACGACACCATGTCGTAGGGAAAAGACACTAAACGACAAAAAAGAGCTTGAATGAGACTAAAATGCGTTGAATTTTTTTGTCAATAAAATCCCGACGACATGTCGTAGGCATTTTAATGGTCAAATTTGCCTTTCAACATTTCATCCATTTTTTGGGCAGTATTTTTTCCCGCTTTTAAATCCCTACGACATGTCGTCGGTAAAATAAAACCATGCAATTATTTGGGTGATTAACGTTTGATTAGTGTTGATTAGTGTTGTGTTTTGTTATTTCCTTACGACATGTCGTAGGCATTATTAATCGATTTGTATTTTAATAAATACCTACGGCATGTCGTAGGCATATATTAACACTTTTGGCGGTATTTTTCCCGCCTTTTGTTTCCCTACGACATGTCGTAGGCATATATTCGCCTAATTACTTTTACATTACAAGTCGATAAACGTCTAATATTAGTGCGTACGATTTACATTTCAAACATCAAAACGTACGAAGTACATTACAAATCAATAAAAGTTCAAACATCAAAGCGTCAAATCAAACGACGTTTTACGGGAAGTATACCATAATTAAAGTCGAAAAGCGTCTAATATTAAAGCGCACAAATTACATTACAGATCGATAAAGGTTCAAACATCAAAGCGTACGAATTAAATTACAAACCGATACGAGTTTAACCATTAAAGCATACGAATTACTCTAAACCAAGTTTTTCCATGTCATCATAAAGGTCGTGAAGTAGTGCGGTTGAATGAAATGTGTGGTTCTCAGGATGCATATACATTTCAACTGTTTTCTCGAGTACTTTTATCTTTCCTTTCAATTTGATGCAGTTTGAGCACTCTGCATTTCCAGGCTTCGATGTTGACGGTCCTACAGAGTAAGTTGGAGTTCTTGAAGGTCTCGCGGAATGAGTAGTAGGCGTTGAAGCTCCATGAGAGCCGGTCATTAGACGGAGTCTTTCCACCATCCATAAGAAAAAATCACATCCATAATCCGTTGACCCAGGCTGTTAAAGAGTAACGAAAATTATTTTTAACTACTAACCTACTTATCTACATATTACACACAAAAAATATGTAATTATTCACCTTTTATGAAGGACATGCATAGTATAGTTTACCACGGGTGTCACATTGATGCGATTCTCGCAAAACTACATCTCCTTTTTCACGACGACGCGCAAAACCTTCAAATGGTGCCATCTTCATGATAACAGTGTTATCTTTTGGTGGTTGTGATGATAAGAGTTAGTAACGTGTTGGTGATTGTGAGGATAAGAGACTAATGTGTTTGTGAGGATTATAAGAGAATTAGATATGCATTTATTGTAAAAAAATAGCCTTTTGGCGGGAAATTTTGGAGCCAATATCGTGAGGATAGAGTTAGCCTGGTGTCATGTACATAACATGTCATGTATATCCATTATACGTAACATGTTAGACGAATGAGTTGAGGTAATATCATTATACGTAACATGTTAAACGAATGTCCCACCAAAATACTGGCGCAAAAATTTCCCACCAAAATACTGGCGCCAAAACTTCCTACCAAAAGCTACCAGATCTGATCTATCATCACAAACACATTATAGACACTCTTATCCTCAAAACCACTCAACCTCACAACCTCTTATCCTCAAAACAGGTGCTAGAGACAAGAGTAAGGATGATGGAGGCAAGACTTGAAATGGCAAGGAATCCCTGCGACCACGACCGCGACCACGCATGTCAGTCGGATGCAATACTCCGTGAGTTGTTAGGTGACATGGAAAATCTTCGTATGTAGTAGTATTGTTGCTGTTGTTGTGTAATACAATGTAGTGAAAACTTTGTATGTAGAATGAAACTGAAGAAACAATATCACAATTAACAAACACGAAGGCAAACCTTTTATTTAAAACACGCAAGAGTTCTCAACCACATACATTCCATAACATATCGAATAGTTGACCACCTAGTGTACATAAAGTGGTGGGAAATTTTGGCGCCAATAGTTTGTTTTGGCGGGAGTTAACAACTCGACTCATCTGTTAACATGTTATGTATATCTATAACATATCGACTCATCCGCTTAACATGTCCTGCATATCCATAACATCTCGGCTCATCAACTTAACATGCCAAGGATATCCATAACATCTCGACTCATCCGTTTAACATATTATGAATATCCATAACATATCAACTCATCCACTTAACATGTCATGCGTATCCATAACATCTTAGCTCATCCGTTTAACATGTCATGTATATCCATAACATCTCGACTCATCCGTTTAACATGTTATGGATATCAATAACATATCGACTCATCCGCTTAACATGTCATTGATCGGTGCTAAACAGTCAAGTCTAAAAGACTAAAAACTGCTCAAACACCAATGCAATTAAGATCAGAGGAGTATAGGGTCTCCCCGGGTCGTTATGTCCCAGCGAGCTATGCAATGGATCAATCAACGTCTAGTGATCGAGAAATTTGAATGAAAAAGGATACTGTGATTATTATAACTAAGGAAAATCCAACAAATTAAAAACGCCTTAAATGCAAATTAAAGAAAATTAAAAAGATAAAACCTATTAAATAAACGCTATCACTATATTTAAAGTGATGAACGTTTAAAACCTAAAACGTACGTTTTAATTAAAATCTACGCGACGTATAAAATAAAAAGTGAAACTAATTCAATATTAACCCTAAAAATATGAAAATGATGTTTTTACAAACCTAATGATATAAGAAAATATTTATAAAAAGAAAATTATTTTTAAAACTAATTATCTAATTAAAAACTATTTTTAACTAATAATTAATTACCTAAAATACAAGAAAATAGGAAATTAAGCTAGAAAAATAAAATTAACACTTGGAAAAGTCTAAAATATCAAAATAGACTTTTCAAAACTATTTTTGTATTTTTGAGACTATTTTTCTATTTTCTATGGATTTTAAACTATTAAAAACTAATTAAATTGCTAAAAATTACCAAATGAACTATGAAAAATATGGAAAATTACTTTTTTTACTTTTTATATTTATCTAAGCCTAAGAAAATTGAAAACTTATTTTTTTGAACCTTTTTCTCATTTTTTGTATTAAATGCTATTTAAAAAGTATTAAAAACTAATTAAAAATAGGAAAAATAGCAAAACAGCTTATAAAAATCTGAAAAATTCAGGGAAACTCTAAAATAGTGATAAGAAGCTATGAAAATTAGAAAAACAGGTGCTTGTATACAAGATTATGGAACTGATGTGAGATTGCTTATTGAAATAAGCACTAAATAAGCCAAATGATCTAAACAGGCAACCAACTGTTAACAGAAGTTCTAATAAGCTATATTAACCAAAATTCAACTAAAATCAACAAGTTACAATCACTGATATACAAGTTACCAAGATTTGATGATTTTGATTAAAGAACTAAAAACAGTTTTAGGTGTCCACTTGCAGACCCAAAATAAGCAACCAAATAAGCTACAAAGCAAAATCCAAATATTGATATCTCAACTAGACCTAAGTGGCTGTTTGTAACCAAAAGACCAGCTCTTGAAAAGCTTTTACAAGCTCTGCACAAGCTTGTCCAAGAACTGAGAAAAACTCAGTGAATACTGAGTATGGAGCAGGGCAAATGGGGCCTGTTTTGAGCCTCTGCACAAGCTTATCCAAGGGGCTTAAAGCAAAAACAGATATCAAGTCTTAAAGACAACCAAGAGAACTACTTGTAACCAAAAATTCAAACCTTGAAAACCTTTAATGGACCCTGTGCAGATGCTGCAAGTTCTGTCGAAATCCAAATTTTTGACATTGTTTGACTTTTTGAAACAGATAAATCTTTGACTAAAATGAAGTTTGATCCAATTTTTATGCTTTGATATGAAGTAATATGGTGTAATGAACTTAAGACCAGCTTTGTTTGAGACTTTTACACACAAAATCAATGATTTCAAATCCCATTCCACAACAGATTAAGCAATAAGACAGATTGAGACTTATTTTGACTTTATAGGCTAAAGACTCAATTGTAATGACTCAATTGAGCTCAATTATGCTAAGTAAACTTAAACCAACCAAAAGCTACAACTGATTTCAAGTCTGGGACAGTTTTGACAGTAAAACAAACACCCCTTTATCACTAGTTTTGCCAATTAAAATGATATAGCAACTGCCTAAGCATGTACCAAGGATCAAACTAGATTCTCTTAGCCTGATTACTACTTTTAGAACAGATTTTAACTAATTATGAGCACCAATACAGTTTATGCAAGATTTGTGAAAATCACTTACAACTTGTCCAATGGCCACTATGGCCTGCCACATATGAAACCAAGAGCACTAGCCTAATAAATCCAACCCACTGATCTCTAAACTAACCCATTTCCATCACTGCTTCAACCCAATCCAATTTTGCACCCATTTTGGTTCTGCTTTGACTTTCGTTGACCAGTATTCCAAAGTGATTGAAACTTAAATTCAAGCTTGTAAAAAGCTATGAACAACTTCTTGAAGCCTGTTTGAGATTGTAATGAGACCTTTTGAGACTTTAGCAACAGAATGTAATATAGAAAATCCCAACAGTTGAGACAAGATTGGAAATGTGAGCAAACTCTTAAATTAACACTTGATAATAGTTTTAATGAACTGAAACTACTAATTTGAGTACAAAATAACTTGGAAATACACTTGAGAAGCTAATTGAGAACTAATAATGTTAATACGACATACAACTTTTAAAAACTAAAACTAACTCTGTCTTCATGCTTCCACTTGGTCTCTTTTATGCTCAAAAGTCTTCTCTCACCCTTTCTGAGTGGATCCCAGCAGCAATCTCAACCATTGATTTGCTAAAGCTCATCCTAGCCATTTATCATGTTTTGGCGCCAAAACTGGTACAAGGCAATTGGGACAAGGGAGAAGGTGTAATTAATGCTTTTGGAGTTTGGTGAGGTGGTGGGAGACAATATGTGAAGTAGGTTTGATTTTAGGTGGCTGGAGGAGGGATGATGGTGGGGAGACAGTGGGAGGGAAAACGGGGAAAGGGGGCGGGTTTGTTTTTGTTTAAACACTGGGTTTGGGTTGGTCGGGTTGTGGGTTTGGACCGGGTAAAGTATGTTGGGCCAGGGTAAATGTTTTGGGCTTGGGTAGTTATTAGATCCGTTTGGTTTAGGATTAGACACAAGGACCATTTTGCAATTTCACAAAACCTAGGGACCAATACTGTAAATTATGAAAAGTAGTCAAAAGGGTTTGTTTTGCCAATTCAAATAATCCAAGGGTTAGTTTTGACACTTTTGAAAATTCCCAAGGACTAGTTTTGAACATTTTGGATTTTTAGGGACTAAATTGTAACTTTCTCAAAACTTTTAGATTTCTCACCAAAGGACTAAATATGACAATTTATGATTTTAAAAAGACCTTTGGTGATTTATACTTTTGAAATTCGGGCTCAGGGACTATTTTTGACAATTCTTGAAACTTGGGGGACTGAAACTGCAATTTTTGCAAAATTGATATGTTTTTCATCTGATTTTGATATTTTTGATTTTAAAACACATAAAACACTGATTTGTGATATTTTGATCATTTAGATGTGTTTCTGAGTATTTTCAGATGAATTTGCAGTTTATTTTGTATAAAAATGATGAGTATTTTCACACTCATCAGTCATGCATATCCATAACATCTCGACTCATCATTTAACATGTTATGCATGTCCATAATAACTCGAATAATCCGTTTAACATGTTATGTATATCCATAACATATCGAATCATCTGTTTAACATCTCGAATCATTATCATCCAACCATAACCAGCCATAACTCGACTCATCCATTTAACATGTCATGTATATCCATAACATCTCGAATCATCCGTTTAACATGTCATGTATATCCATAACATCTCGACTCGTATGTTTAACATGTTATAGATATCCTTAACATATCGACTCATCCACTTAACATGTCATGCATATCCATAATATCTTGTCTCATCCGTTTAACATGTCATGGATATCCATAACAACTCGACTCATCCGTTTAACATGTCATGGATATCCATAACAACTCGACTCATCTGTTTAACATGTCATGGATATCCATAACAACTCGAATCATCCGTGTAACATGTTTTGTATATCCATAACATATCGACTCATCGTTTAACATGTCATGTATATGCATAACATCTCGACTCATCGTTTAACATGTTATGCATGTCGATACTAATTTTTATTTTATTTTATAAAAGTATTTAATTTTAAATAAAAATTATTTTTAATTTTAATTATATATTAAATAAAAGTATTTATATTAAATTAAATTAGTTAATTTTATAAAAGTATTTAATTTAAATTTTAATTATATATTCAATAAATTATTTATATTAAATAAAAAATTACTTTTATAAAAGTATTTAATTTTAAATAAACTTATTTAATTTTAATTTTAATTATATATTAAAAAAAACTATTTATATTTTATTAAATTAGTTAATTTTATAAAAGTATTTAATTTTAATTATATATTAAATAAAATTATTTATATTAAATTAAATTAGTTAACTTTTTAAAAAGATTTAATTTTAATTTCAAATATGTATTAAATAAAAGTATTTATACTAAACAAAATTGATTTAATTTTATAAAAGGTTTTAAATACCTAAGACAAGTCGTAGGGATTTATTTTGATAAATTCCCCCCATTTATTTCCCCCAATTTAGACAAGTCGTACCCGACCCACCACAGTCGCCGTTGTCCTGATGTCGTCGCGACCCGACCCATCAAACAACCGGGTATGTGGTGTTTGTTTGTCATGTTTATGATTGTGGTTTAACTGTTTGTTATGTTTGTGTTTATGATTTGTTTAATTTGTGTTTGTGTTTTGTGTAGTACTCGACCCACCACCGCTGCCACCAACCGGCCACCATAGCCGACCACCAACAAGTATAAAGGTATGTTTGTTTTTTGTTTAATTTGTGTTTATTTAGTTTGTAAAATTTGTGTTTGTATATAATTATATCTCCAATACCGTAGTGTTGGTCATCATTTGGAAAAGAGTCCGGGTCACGAAATGTAATATAGTAGGTAGGCATGTAGCTTGTTTATTTGGAAATTGGTAACGTAAAAGTCTTGTGATGTAGCTGCTACATGTGGGTCTCTGTTACTTAGGCATCAAATATTGTGAGAATGAGAAAGCTAGTCATTAGGTGTTGATGGGTTCAATCTATGGGAAGAAGGTTCGTTTGTAACACTACCTAAACCACCATTCATAATGATTTTAAGCTCATTTGCATGTTAAATCCTTACTATCTTGGTTCTTATATGACCTAACACTAGCAATTATGTGTGAGTGAAATTTGTTTATTTTGATTCAAGTTTACATTTTTAAGAATTAGGGGATACTACATGTATGGTATCAAGTATTAAATTGGAGTTTATGTATAATTGTATGTATGCATTCTGGGATCTAATTGAATGTTAAGGTTTTAATTCTCAGTTTTAGTTGTAATATCCTTATGTTAGATCTTTCGTCTTGAAATCGAGATGATGTTGATTTTCAACATCATTTTTGTTGTCCCAAACTCTAGATCAAACTATATAGATTGCAAAGTAAAATGAATGTGTAAGTAATTTGTCTATTAAAAACTAATCGTTACATACATGTATGTATATATATATTCTGAACCGGTGTGATCATAACCGTTGTAACGGTTGGGTTTATAACCGTTTTCTAACCGCTATCCTATAACCGTTTTATGGTTATAAAGTTTCTACTTGACATGTTTGGTCCTTCGTATAATAATGTTTACATATGAAGCATAAGAACTAAGATTATTGGTTGACATTCTCCTCCTTAATCTTGATCGTTGCTTGTCCTAAATCTTGAACTCCGAGCATTTGTCGCATAGTCACGAACTTCAATCTTGGTAGAGCCTTTGTTAGAATATATGCTCTTTGTAGTTCTCCGCTGACATGTTTCACATTGATGTGACCATTCTCTACGCTTTCACGAATGAAATGGTAGTGAATATCGATGTGCTTGCTTCTTTCATGAAAAACTAGGTTTCTGACGAGTGCTATTGCTGAAACGTTGTCGACCTTCAGCGTTATCCTTTTCTCTTCCCATCCAGTTAATTCACTAAGCAATCGCTTTAACCATAAGGCTTGACATGCTGCTGCAGTAGCCGCCATGAATTCTGATTCACATGATGATAGCGCCACTGTTGGTTGCTTCTGAGTACACCAGGTAATAGGTGACTATCCGAAATAAAATACTATCCCAGTAGTTCCTTTTCCTTGATCAGTGTCGATTCCATAACTACTGTCGCTGTAATAGGTAATCTTGCAGCCGCCTCCTTACTTGTATATTATGCCATGCTCCTTTGTTCCTTTGATATATCGGATTACTTGCTTTACCACCTTCAGCTGATGATCCTTCGGGTCTTGCATGAATCTGCTGAGTAGTCCGACAGAGTAACTAAGATCTGGTCTTGTATGCAGTAAGTACCTGATACTTCCAATTAAGCTTCTGTAATAAGTTGCGTCAACTGAGTTTCCATCTTCCGCCTTGACCAACTTAGTGCCTGTATCCATTGGTATCTTCGTATCATTACTGTCTACCATACTTGTTTCCTTCAAGATCTTGTTAATATAACCTGTCTGCTTGATTGTAATCTCTCCTCCTGTCTGTGTGACTTCTATCCCAAGATAATAAGCTAACAATCCTAAGTCGCTCATTTCAAATTTATCCTTCATCTGGGATTTGAATTCTTCTATTTCCTTCCTTGGAGTGCATGTGATTATCAAATCATCTACGTAGACTCCAACTATAAGTGTAGAATTCTTGTTTCTCTTTGTATAAACTGCTTGTTCGAGATTACATTTCTTAAAGTCTAAAGACTTTAATGTTTGATCAAGCTTCACATTCCAAGCTCTCGGTGCTTGTCTTAAGCCATATAAAGCTTTAGTAAGCTTATAGACTTTTCCTGAGTTTCCTTGTTGAATAAATCCTTTAGGTTGTGTAACGTAGACTTCTTCCTTCAAATATCCATGTAAAAACGCCGATTTTACATCTAAATGATGTACTTTCCATCCATGATATGCTGCTAATGCTAATATCAACCGAACTGTCTCAATCTAAGCAACCGATGCAAATACTTCATCGAAGTCTATTCCTTGTTCTTGTACATAACCTTTTGCTACTAACCGTGCTTTATATTTGATGATATTTCCTTTTGAATCCCTCTTGGTCTTGTACACCCATTTGAGTCCTATTGCTATCTGATTTTTTGACAATGTAGTAAGAGTCCATGTATTATTCTTGTTGATTGAATCCAATTCAATCTCCATGGCCTCAATCCATTTCTCGTCTGTTGATGCTTCCTTATAGTTACGGGGTTCTTCTTCTGTAAATAATAAACTTTGTGGTTCAACTCTACGTGCATACTTGTATATTTCCGTCATATCTCTGTATTCACGTATGGGTGTATCATCAAATCTACCTCTTGAGTTCTCTATGGAACTAGTAGTAGCCTCTTCTTCCTCTTCTGTGTGTGGGTCGTAATTGTATGTCGGTGGTGTGATTGATGAAACTGGATCAGGAATCTGATCTTGTTCATGATTCGTGTTGTCATCGTGTTCTGTGTTGACTGGTGTATGGTTTTCATTGTTAACTCCTTCTACAAAAAAACTAGTCCAGAAAGTGTCTTGTGTACTCGTATCTTCTTCATCTTTATTCCAATCCCACGGTTTTGTTTCCATAAACTTTACGTCCCTACTAACATGTTTCTTCTTGGCTATAGGATCATATAACCTACATGCTTTTTATCCTTCCTCTACTCCTAAGTATATCATTGGTATGCTTCTGTCGTCCAGCTTCTTTAAGTGAGGTATCATTATCTTTGCAAAAGCTGTGCATCCGAATATTCTTAGGTTTTCCAGATTCGGTTTTCTGTTGTAGAGTGCCTCATATGGAGTTTTATCTGCCAGGGCCCTCGTAGGTACCCTATTGAGTATGTAAATTGCATGTTTAACTGCTTCCGCCCAAAAAGTTAAGGGTAACATCATCGCTTTCATCATACTCCTTGTAGTTGATAACACTGTCCTGTTTCTTCTCTCCACTACTCCATTCTGTTGTGGGGAGTAAGGTGCTATCAACTGTCGTGCTATTCCATTTTCCTTACAGTACCTTTTGAATTCATTTGATGTGAATTCACCACCTCTATTCAGTCTTAGCATCCTTATTTTCAATCTCATCTCCATTTCTATCTTTCGTCTAAATTCCTTGAATGTACTAAATGCCTTATCTTTTGATGTCAGAAAGTAGGCCCACATAAAATGTGTACAATCGTCCACTAACAAGAAAATGAGTTTCTTGCCTGAGTGTGGTGCTGGACTTATAGGACCGCAAAGGTCTTGTTAGTTTCCCATTTATGTAACACAAGCATCAATATAAGAAATAAGAGAAAGGAGTGATCGGATGAACACTTAACACGATATACACGAATGATATGGAAAGGTTTATGCGTATGATATAATGAAAAGTGAACAACCAACCTTAAAATGAAGGTTTACAAGGCTATTTATAGGAAGGAACTAGGGCAACATGCAAGTTCCCTTCCTTTCCCTTATTGGGCTTGGGCCAAGGCTTATGGGCCTTCTACATAAGCCTTACCATAATAACAAACATAAACGCCTAATTAAGCTAACTATTACATATTAATTACTAACACTTGTAATATAGTTTAGGAGTGATTCCAACAATCTCCCCCTAAGTGTTGGTGATTAATGATATGAGTGATAACGTTGTAGGTGTGGATGTAATAGTAGCTTTGACGTCTTCTGACATTCTTCTTTCTTGTGAGAAGAAGTGTCTTGATTCCAACAATCTCCCCAGTGTAGGGATCTTGTTTGCTTTGAAGTTTTTCAGCTTTGACGTCATCATTTTCTTTTTTCTTTGATCTTTGTTCTTTGTGATGGAAGTGATAGTATGTTGTGGTTATCTGCATCAGGTCCGCTTCGTTGCTCCAGTGTCTCCACGTCTTTCTTCAACATGCTCACACGCTCTTTGATGTTGGATTTCAGTACTGATGTAGTTCTCTTAGTCTTTAAACTTTGTAGATTCTTTGACTTTGACGAAGAATCATTCTGACTTTGTGTTGCCTTTTGAGAGAACTTCAATTAGAGTCGTTGTTGGTATGAGCATGTAAAGAATCTGCATGATCCTTTCCTCCTGCGAGCATCCAGAAGAAGAAAACATAAAACATGGGTTAGAAATAATCCAGCACTTACAAGTTTGAACTTTGAGTGTGTTAACAGCATAGTGTGAAAACACGTCTCTAATTCTCACTAAGGTTGTTCCTGAACTGGATTCCCATAAGTGAGATAACGTGAGGTACCGAAATACATCTACAGTTTAGATGAGCCGTTGAGGTACACCGAAGCATCACCCCACGACTGTAGACCATTTGAGACACACTAAGCGTAACCCACAAGGAGTTACCGAAGTGACCTGCTGTCAGGGCTGTTTGATGTTGACCCTGACAGGAGTTTCCATTCAATTACTGAGGATCACATGTGTGAACCTCTCATAAATGTTCTCGACAGATTGCTAAGATCTGTGTAGGACTCTTAGAATTGTATCACTTGCATTCTTATTGTTTAATGATAAGTGATGAAATGTCAAGTGTTCCTAATAGATCTTTTAATGAATCTCATGGCTCTAGACTCAATAGTGCGCTTTGGTTTTCCTGAGCGGAGACTAGGGAGAGGGTCTCCTTCTTCAATACCAGCTAACTCTAAGTGAAAGCCGATAGTTTATGTAGGGTTCCCTATGATAATTGATAAGGTTTCAAAATGTACCTTTTGAGGGGTCGTTTAAGCCCTTATTTGATCACTTTTGTATCCGTTATTACTTAATATCGTTCCTTTTCATTTTTTAGGTCTCTTGAAGGCAAATTGCTGTAATGGCACTTACTTGGATGAAAAGGTGCGGATATACGAAGAAAATGGCCAAAGTCAAGAATCGAGACACTCAAGCTGCTGAAATACAAGGTGACGGCGTCACTGCTTAACTGCGACGCCGTCGGTGCATTTTGTGACGGCCCAGAAGCCAAATTTCTTATTTTCAAGTGACGGTGTCAGGCTTTAAAAGAGTAGGCCGTCGCAACTCAGACGGCCTAGATTTGATCCAGACGGCGTCACAAGCTGAAGAGGACGGCGTCACAAGCAAAAGGTGACGCCGTCGCAAGACTAACGTGGCCAAGACGAAACTCTAATGACGGCAACCCGACGGCGTCACAAAACATAAGGTGACGCCGTTGCACTTGTAATCTTATATATAGAATCTGAATTTTTCAGTTTTAGTGTGTAGTCTTTTGGAGTAAAAACCTAAACCGAACCAAGGCTGTCTTGTACAGTATTTTAGGGTTCTAAACCCTATCTTACATCAAGATAAGTGTTTTACTTCATTAATTCAATTATGTCTTCAATTATTTGTGTGTATGCTTGCATGTTCTCCATGTCCGGCTAATTTACTTGTGTGTTTGCTTAGGGAATATGAAACTTAATTATTAAATATTGATTGGTTGTCTCTTATCTTAATTGATTAATGATCTAGTAATGCGATAGGTCATTCGTTGTGTAATTAATGCTTGATTAATCTTTGTGAACCTTAGGCTATAACACTTAGAGCGGTTGTAGGCTAAACAATCCAAAGAGTGCCTTAGAGTTAGAGTTTATAATCCCTAGAGGGTTTTGTAGACGAGACCCTTTGGCAAGTTCAAAGAGTTAGGGATAAACGCATACCCTACGACTTTAGACACACAACGCGATTAAGAATAAGGACGTGACAATTCAACCATCAATAGGAGATAATTAAGGAGTAATAAAACCTAAGTGAACACATCTTTAAACTATCATACGAGCACACAATAATTAGACATAGACTACATACACCTTAGATTAGATAATTAGATCACTCTTTTCCGACAGAAAATCTGCCTATAAATAGAACATTATAACTTCACTTTTTGTAGGCTCAAAACCCTAACTCCGATTCCAGGGCTTAGATAGGTGTTTTTCCAGAAAATTTGAAGTTTTCAAACACTCCAAAAGCATCTTGTAATGGTTTGTTGATTATATCTTAATCCATATATTCAATTTATTATTATGTCTATCCTATGTTTGATTGATTGTATGTATGCTTGCATGTTCACCATGTCCGGCTAAATTACTTGTTTGTTTGCTTAGGTATATGAAACCTAGTTGTTAATTATTGTTAGGTTGTCTCTTATCTTAATTGTAATTGGCTTAGGAGTGTGACTAGGCTATCGTTGTGTTTAATACTTGATAAATCTTTGATAGTTTATAAATGACTTAGTGGATTTCGTTTACTAAACCCAAAGATAACCTCAAATTTAGTTTATGAATGACTTAGTGGATTTCGTTTACTACACTTAAAGGTGACTTCAAAGATAGAGTAATCGGTAGAAATACCAACCCCCAAATCCAAACCCTGAGATTCGTACCTTTCCATTTCCTAAAAAACATAAAAAAGATAAAAAATAATCTTCCTCAACCCCAACCTTAGCGTAGTAACTTCTCACTAGCATTCCTATTCCCTTAGAGAACGATATCAATACCCATGGCTTACCCTAATACTACACTACAACGATTAGGTTCACTGCCTAGGGTGTTATAAAACTTGCTCGAAGAAAAGGAAGTTCCTTTGACCCCGAACGACGCGTGTAGCGTTATTAAATTTTTGTCGCCGCTGCCGGGGAATAGAATAGCTAGTTAGTAGTCCACCTCGTTTAGGTTTCTTTTCTTGATTCCTATCAAGTAAAATTTTCTCATTTTTTAGCTTTCTTGTAGTCTATCCCCCTTCTTTGTGACCTTTGTTCGTAACTCCATCACTTTTCATCATGGAAGGTGATAACCAACCACCATTCATCAACCTACCACCAAATGACCCGCCAAGAGCCCGTACTCTTGGTGAATACTCGAGACCAAGCTACCTAGGCTATAGGAACACCATTGAGCTTCCCGACCAAGCCCAAACTACGGCCCTGCAATCCGACACCATCCGGTTGGTGCAAAACGGATGTGCATTCCATGGACTTCGTTTCGAAGATCCTAATCAGCATCTAAGGGATTTCCTTAAAATTGTCAATTCCATCGACCTTGATGCTACTACTCGGGAGACTACGCACCCGCGTCTCTTCCAATTCTCTCTACGGTACCAAGCTAGTAATTGGCTTAAGCGACTTCCCGCCGGCTCCATCTCAAGTTGGGATGATCTCACCTCTCGCTTCCTTGCTCAATTTTTCCCACCGGGGAGAACCACTAAACTTAGGAATGACATCTTGATGTTCCAACAATGTCAAGGTGAATCTCTCTACGAAGCATGGACTCGATTCAAGGACTTACTTCATAAAGTCCTTCATCACGGCATTGATATTTGGCTTCAAGTCCAAATCTTTTATGATCATCTCAACTTCCCCACAAAGCGATCCATTGACCAAGCAGCTGGTGCAAAACTTAGTGATCTCACTGCGGAAGAATCATGAGGTATAATAGAGGACCTTGCTCTCTATGACAACGAAAGTTGGAATGACCCCCGTGAGTTGCCCAAAACCGTTAAGGCAATCTCCTTGCCTCCACTTGACTCACAATCTTCCGACCATAGGATGATCGAGCTTGAAGATCAAGTTAAATTCCTAATGAGTTCCTACGAAAATCCTAAGTCTTCACGCCATGTGAACAAAGTTTCTTCCTCGTGTGAGCCGTTTTGTGATCCTTATAACACGCGCACTTGCACCTGATCCCCCGAACATGCTTCCGTTGACTACGCATCCTCGCATATTAATGGAACGGGAGGAAGATTCCCTACAATACCCGGACCTAGGAATTTCAATGAAACCCGAGAAGCATGGAAGGGCAAGCCCGACTTCTGTTGGGGACAAACCAAAGAATTCACTTCCAATGATTTTTCATGTCCCCCATTCCACGGTCCTAACCAACAAAACATTGAGGGGATGTTGCAACACCTAGTCGCATCCCAAGAAGCTCAAATAGCTAAGCTCTCGAACCGTTTTAACCAACAACAAGCCGAGATGGATAGAAAGATAGATAACCTCTTGAAAGCCATGACCAATAGTGATAGGAAGGTTAGTGCTATCTCAACTCCTGGGCCCTCTGGTGTAGAGATTAAGGACCCAAGCAAGTTAGCTAAACACGTCCAATTCGTCAATACCATCACCTTAGTAAAACCCAATGGAACAAATGACGAAGAGGACCATACACTTGAGAATAATGAAACAACCGAGGAAGTAGATGAAGTAGACAATGACTATTTCAATAAGTTTCCTACGGAAGAAGAGCTATCTCACCACCCTCACTTAGTGTGTGACCTTCGTCACATGTATGTTAGGAAAGCCATAGAATCAAGTTTGGGAACCCTTGGAATCTTAAGATACCATGTTGCATAGGACACCTTTTCGTGGCAAAGGCCTACATTGATCGCAAATCCCCAATCAACATAATGACTAGCACCTACTACAATTGGGTAAGGAAGAAGCCTATTCCAACTAGGCAAGACCCCGATAATCCTAGGGTTAGGTGCAATTTTCTTGGTAGAGTTAAGGGATTGCCCGTTTATGTAGGTAGTTTCACGTTTAATACGGACTTCATAATTGTGAATGATATTAGTACGACCATAGATCCTAGCTTTTCCTACGTTATTCTAGGAAAACCTTTCATAGAAAGCACCAGGATGACCTATGACCTCTCGTTAGGAATAGTGCGATTCAAAGATGAGACCGATGACATAGCTTACCAAATGCCGTTTAAGATTGATAAGTTTTCATCACTCTCTAATGATGAAAAGGAACTTAAACTATCGGTCTATTATAGGAATGATGAGGATAAAGAAAAACGAGTAGATTATGTTATAGCTAAGATTTTCGGATTCTATAAGGATTGCTTGAACCTAGGACCGAAATATAGGACCGAGTGGGAAGAGGACGAACTCTTAGAGAGGTGCATCATAGGGCACTTCTACAACATGGAATCCCTCAATAGAGACCGTCATGAGAAAGAAGATGGCAGTAATGAAGTCACGTAAGGGCACGACTACGAGTCTAGCTACAAGACTCTTAAATAAAGAAAAGCGCTTCGTGGGAGGCAACCCATGCTTAATTGTTTGCTTGTTAGTGTCATATATCTTTTATTGATTGCTTGTTCTCATGTTTGAATTTGTAAAAATGCTTTATTTTGTTTTTAACCTTGTCTTAATTGCATATAAAGGTATTTTACATAAAGGATAAGTGTAGGGAGGATTACACACGTTTTCAAAAGAAACGTAAACATGAGAATAGCAATTCATTAAAAGATATATATGTGTGTTTGTTCGAGTCAAATGCTTGTATCGAGTCATAATGGATGTTTTGCAGAAATCTTTCCAGATTCTAAAGATGTAAATTTTCCAGAATTTTTTTCAGAAAATCGCAGACCAGTTTTTGTCAGGATAACCTGACGGCGTCAGGATCGAAACCTGATGGCGTCAGGAAGGATTTAAAACAATAGATTACTTTTTTTCTCGTTTTCTGAGCCACTTATAAATTTTTTGAATGTTCCACGTCTTAATTTTCCAGAAATTCTGTAAACATCCATTCCACAAGCATTATATCTTAGTTTAGTAGAGTCTTATATATATTATTACCGCTGATTTTACTCGAAGGTTTCATTTGTTTTCTTCAAGTGTGCAGGTTTTATTTATCAAGAAGAGGAAACAAAAGATTGGAAGGAGCTTTTCACGCACACATTCTTCTTGGAAAGGATTTAACCACTACTTCACACACGGATCCTACCGAGCTAATCAGGGGAGTACTAGTTTCTTTCGTTTTTAATTACCTTCCATTATAATAACTTTGATACTTTCGGGGAACATTGGGGACAATGTTCAGTTTAAGTGTCGGGAGGGAAAATAAAACGGGAACTTAGAAACTATGCTTATCCTTGATTATTTGCTTTGTCCAATTGTATTTGTGTAATAAACAATGAGAAAATGTCGGTTAGGGTAATTTTGGCACCAAATTTAAAATTTTTCATGACATATAGGAGTGGGCCATTAGTCTTAACAAAGCGACTCACGGATAGGAAGTTGCATGACTAGCACAAAAACCCTTTACCACCTAAATTCCACCCAAAATGTGAGGATCGCCCTTAGATTAGTAGGAATTAAAGCATTCATCTTTAATGCTTGGAGTGTGAACCGGTAGTATAATAGATTTTAGAACTTGTTTTGTGATACATCCCAAGATCGCTAGTAAGACTACTTGTGTAGTTAGGAATAACTAAATGATAAGAGGCACTAGGATAACCCTTGTTTGATACCCGTAATATAATTACTTCTTCCACATCGGTTGAGTAATTCCCCCACACCTTTGCGTTGTACTCATCTTTAGTACATGATACCCCTAGTTAACCCCTCAGAGCCTATCCTTTTCGCGGCTCTCGTGATGTTTCGGTTTTTCCGGAATATCAATAAAGAGCATTGTTTACACCTCACCCCCAAATATACACCCAAATCGCCTTAGCCTACCTTGTATGCACTCACTTTTAGTGCATTATTGTTATCACCCCAAACCCTTAGTTCAATTATCCAGTTGCTTGCATGAGTTGCTAAGTCGAGTCATATCTTTTGTACACAGTTTTGGGACGATTGGGACTCATGGGAAAAAAGTTATAGTTTATGAAATGATTGGAAGGGAACGTTAAATTCCCTTATTTGCGTAATAACATACCCCAAGTGTTTTGATCTTTTCAATTCGGGTCAAATTAGTGTTAAAGTAATAAAAACTCAAGTGTAGGGATGTGCCTATAAATCCCTATTATTTTGATGTTACCGTAGAGGATGGTAGAGTAAAAGTGTATGTGAAAAAAAAAATCGAAAAAATAGAAAAAGAGAAAAGAAAAAAAAATAGAGTGTTCAAAAAAAATGGGGCTACCATCCTACATCTATCCTTTAAATTTGTGTTTGTTTGTTTCAGTTATCTAGAGTTTAGAGTGTCGAGTCTTGGCTTAGCAACGCCATTCTTCGTATGCTTGTAACATAAAAATTTTTGACTTGCTACCACTAAATAGCCTATCCCACAAAACCCTTTGTTTCCCTACCGTAAGCCTAACATTACAACCCTTTAAAGACCTCTTTGATAGTCTTTCCTAGGTGCTTACGCCAAAGCGATGGAGGTTTGATCTATTCTCAAGCCTATGGTAATCTATGTACTAGGACCGGTTAATGAGTGTTTATCTTCCATTTCCAACTTGTTATATTTCATATACACCCGAGAGAGATGTGAGTATCCAAACACCCCATGTGAGGTGCTAGTATGTAATTTCCGTGCTTGTTATGACTTTTGCGGGGATTATATGTGTTGTGGACTATTTTAAACCAATGCTTCATGACCCTTAACTTATAAATTAATTGGCTAAAAGCACATTTGCTTGAGGACAAGCAAATACCAAGTGTAGGGATATTTGATAAGATTTTAAAATGTACCTTTTTGAGGGGTTGTTTAAGCCCTTATTTGATCACTTTTGTATCCGTTATTACTTAATATCATTCCTTTTCACTTTTTAGGTCTTTTGAAGGCAAATTGCTGTAATGGCACTTATTTGGACGAAAAGGCGCGGATATACGAAGAAAATGGCCAAAGTCAAGAATCAAGACACTCAAGCTGCTAAAATACAAGGTGACGGAGTCACTGCTTAACTGCGACGCCGTCGGAGCATTTTGTGATGGCCCAGAAGCCAAATTTCTTATTTTCAAGTGACGGTGTCAGGCTTAAAAGAGTAGGCCGTCGCAACTCAGACGACCTAGATTTGATCCAGACGGCGTCAGAAGCTGAAGAGGATGGCGTCACAAGCACAAGGTGACGCCGTCGCAAGACTAACATGGCCAAGACGAAACCCTAATGACGGCGACCCGAAGGCATCACAAAACATAAGATGACGCCGTCGCACTTGTAATCTTATATATAGAATCCGAATTTTTCAGTTTTAGTGTGTAGTCTTATGGAGTAAAAACCTAAACCGAACCAAGGCTGTCTTGTACAGTATTTTAGGGTTCCAAACCCTATCTTACGTCAAGATAAGTGTTTCACTTCATTAATTCAATTATGTCTTCAATTATTTGTGTGTATGCTTGCATGTTCTCCATGTCTGGCTAATTTACTTGTGTGTTTGCTTAGGGAATATGAAACTTAATTATTAAATATTGATTGGTTGTCTCTTATCTTAATTGATTAATGATCTAGTAATGCGATAGGTCATTCATTGTGTAATTAATGCTTGATTAATCTTTGTGAACCTTAAGATATAACACTTAGAGCGGTTGTAGGCTAAACTATCTAAAGAGTGTCTTAGAGCTAGAGTTTATAATCCATAGAGGGTTTTGTAGACGAGACCTTTTGGTAAATTCAAAGAGTTAGGGATAAACGCATACCCTACGACTTTAGACACACAACGTGATTAAGAATAAGGACGTGACAATTCAACCATCAATAGGAGATAATTAAGGAGTAATAAAACCTAAGTGAACACATCTTTAAACTATCATACGAGCACACAATAATTAGACATAGACTACATACACCTTAGATTAGATAATTAGATAAGTAGAGTAATCGTTAGAAATACCAACCCCCAAATCCAAACCCCGAGATTCGTACCTTTCCATTTCCTAAAAAACATAAAAAAGATAAAAAAATAATCTTCCTCAACCCCAACCTTAGCGTAGTAACTTCTCACTAGCATTCCTATTCCCCTAGAGAACGATATCAATACCCGTGGCTTACCCTAATACTACATTACAACAATTAGGTTCACTGCCTAGGGTGTTATAAAACTTGCTCGAAGAAAAGGAAGTTCCTTTGACCCCGAACGACGCGTGTAGCGTTATCATTAATGAAACAAGCTTCTATTGAGATAAACTTGAGTGGCTAAGAAGGTTTAGTGCGTGCGTCACTAGGTCTATGACGACTTTAATCTTCAATACCAGTGTCATCAAGTGACAATCAGTAGCATATGAATTGAACCCGGTGTCTGCCCTAAGTTGAATAATCTTGAGGGCTATTTCTTTTCACCCTTTTCTTTACTTTCATTTTTAATTCTTCAACTCCTTCTTTCTCCGATTCTCATTTTCTCCTTTTTATAATCATACCTAAGGACTTCTAATTCTAACTATTGGTGGTGTCCTTGGGTAGATCCCTCCGGCTCTGGCGGATCATAGGACGGTTATTCCTAACCTTAGTCACCTTATAACTCCATGACTAACCTATGTTGCCATTAAAACCCTTTTCATGAAAATCTATCAAAGTGGTTATAATTAGAAACATTTTGTACCACTATGAGAGTTTTGTATTATGCAAAAATACTCCCCCTCCACACATGCTTAATTGTTTTAGCTGAAATTTGCACGGTGAGAGAAAAGCGCGCACTTTTGAATTGATCAACTCTAGATAGACAATTCCCCGCGAGACACGGTTACGTTGCATAGTTAAAGAGTTACATTGTCAGCTTTTAGGTGACAACTAGCTCTAATAACTACCTTGAAGGTGTAGACAAACCTCGAAAGGTTGTCAAACCCGTCAAAGTTCATGTCTATCAAGAGTTTCTCGAATGGTACATTCTACTCGAACAAGTCCTTTGCGAGACACGTTTACATCACTAGTGAACTAGCTTGAAATTATTACCCGTCCCGGACAAGTCTTTTCCAGTTACTAACATTTAAGAGCTCGTCAATTCATTGGTTAAGTCTTTAGCACGACAATTCAATAGCAATTCACAACATATTTCTTATCACATAATTTTTCTCCCCCTCAAAAATGGCATGTAAATGTTATTTTTGATGAAATTTTGATATCTAATATGACCATTTCGAGTTTTGTGGGAAGATGACCACAAAGAACAATTTTGTGAACAAAGTTTTTAATCAAATACTCCCCCTCAACAAGAGATATTAACTTTTGAGGTTTTGAAAATCATAAGGGGAAGTACTTGTCCTTTTGAGCAAAACTTTGAAAAGAGAAAGTTTTGATAAGTTTTACTCAAAAGTAAGAAGCTTTCGCTCCTTTTATAAGGATTGTGGCACTGATACGTACCACAGGGTTCTTTCATTACAAGTACAGGTTGTACACTGTTATGTGTGCATAAGTGATGAGTGTCTAAATACTCATCATTTTTATACAATCTAAACTGCAAAATCATCTGAAAACACTTAAAAACGCATCAAAATGATGAAAATATCACAAATCAGTGTTTTATGAGTTTTAAATGCAAAAATATCAAAATCAGATGAAAAATGAATCAAGTTTGCAAAATTGGCAGTTTTAGTCCCCCAAGTTTCAAAAGTTGTCAAATCTAGTCCCTGGAATTCAAAAATGTGGAATCTTATCATTCAAGGCCCCTGAAATATTCTAAGTTGTTAAAAATGGTCCTTGAATGAGTCTTTGGTCAAATGGCAGAAAAGGTCCCTAAACTTTGAAAAATTGCAAAAATAGTCCTTGGATATTTTAAAATGGAAAAATGATCAAATTTTGTCCTTGTACTATCAAATTTTGTCAAGTTTGGTCCTTGTGATAAGTTTGGAGAGTTGGCAAGATCAGTCCTCAAGTTTGGCAGATTTACATCTTTGGTCCTTGAAAATAAAATAGCCATTTAGACCCTTTCTTTTGTATTTTGAGCCCTGCCAACCAAATAGAACCCCTGTCATTATCCATGACCTCCCCCATTGTGAACCCCCGTGTATTATTAAAACCACCCAGTCAACAAAGTCAAATCCCAGCTCCTGTTCCTCTCCCTCACAGAAAACGCGCCAAACCAGTGACTCCTCAAACCACCATGGTTTTCAATCCCACTTGCTCCTATCACCTCAACCTCACCTTACCTTGTCCCCCTCCACCTCCACATCTTCCAAACTCCATTTATTGATTGAAACCTGCTCAAACCTGCTAATAGACTTTTTTGGCGACAAAAAGACACTTGGATGAATGTGATGATTTTAGCCAATCCAATGGCTGGAAATGAGTGGGAAAGTTTCAGAGGACAACAAGAAGTCCAAAAAGTTGATTATAAAGGAAAGAGAAGCAATGGGAGAAGCTATCTAGAATAATTTAGTTCACTTAATGTCGTTTTAGCTTGTTTTTAAATTCCAATGTATCTTTAATCTTTCAAACTCTGTATTTCAAGTCTTTAATGTATAATTGAGCTTTTGTTGACATCAATTTCAGTTTTAAGCTTCATTTTCAAGTTTGTGAAATTTCAAGTTAAAATCTCATATGATTAGAATGTTGTTTTTATTTGTTGTTTTGGACTGAAATAGATCATGTAAGCTCCTATATAGCTTATAAAAGTTATTAGATATCATAAAATTCAGTTTAGCATCAAAAAGGAAAAATCACCAAAAATACAAATTTAATAGTTGAAAAATAAAAAAAATCCCATGGAAATGAAGTTCACAGCTGGAGCAGGGTGAATTTTGGATGGCCTTGGGTTAGTGGCTTAGTGGTAAGCCTATAGGAGTGTTCTTGGTTCCTAGTTCTTGGTTTTCAGTTGGATAGCCATTTGTAAGCACTTTTGATCATTTTGGAATTTTACTGTTGTAGTTGTTCATTAGCTTGAATTTCTGTTTTTTTTATGTTCATTAGATATAGTTAAGTGTATCTAACCATTAAAATCAGTTAGTTGTTCTTTTAAATTTGTATTTAGTAAAAATTTCATCTTGACAGTTAAAAGTGCATAACTGTCATTTCTTAGTTTCTTATTGTTAATGTTGTTGTTTTATGCTTCATTAGTTCTAATATATGATAATACATGGTCTTGAATCAGTTTCATGGTTTTAATTTGTGTTTAGTTTTGAAAACCACCAAAACTGTCTAAGTAAGTGGTGTTTGGATCTGCTTGTTTTAATTGTGCTCTTGGTCTCTTGTGTTATTGCTTGTACTTGTTTTGTGTCACATACACACCTAATATCTCAAACTAGTCATAAAAACCAGTGGTGATTTGGTGATAAGTCAAAATAATCTTTGATCTAATCTTGTGAGTCCACTGTTGGATTTTCATGATCCTTGATCATGATTTTGTATTCATAAGTTGTTAACATTGCTCAAATCAGTCTTATTACACCTTAAAACAACTTAATCAGTAAGTAGTAGTGATCAAAAGTTCATAAAAGTCAAACTCATCTAGTTTTTATAAAAGTCAAATATTTTCATTTGGTCGTTTTTGATTAAAACAGTTATTTTTGGTGTGTGATTAATAGTTAGATTTAGCTTAAAAGCTTTTGGGTTATCAAAGTTTAGTTGCTAAACTAAATTAGAAAAATACCAGTTTTCCTTTAATCAGCTTTTTAAGTGCTTATTTTCTTATTTCTTTGGGACCCTTGTCTGATAATGATGCCCTGTGCACAGTTGGGTAGTCCAACTTGATAAGCTTTCACAGAGCTTATCAGTGGGTCAAAGCTTGTGATTTTTGGTTCTTTGGGTAGCTGACCTAGTCATCTTGAGAACCCAAGCTTCACATTTCAATTTCTAGCTTGTTAGATAGGGCTGCTAGTGGCTTTTGTTTTTGGCCAACACTCAGTTGATACTGAGTCAGCTTAAGCTGAGCAGTGGTTTGGTGCCATCTTCGTAAGCTCACCAAAAGCTCTATAGTTGTCCATAGTAAGTGAGCTTTAGTTTTTTGGAAAGCCAACCAGCTCATCTTGTCACCTCAAGGCTTGTTTTGAGCTTTTGAGCTTATTTGCTTAGCTTAATTTGCCCTTAAACATGGCTGCATGCCTGTTTGGTTGAGTAGTTCAGTCTTAAGTGCTTATTTGCTTATTCCAGCTTTTCAGTGTGCCTATTTGTGTTTTCTAGCTTAGTATTAGTAGCTTATAGCTTGTTTTAGCTTATTCCACTTTTGTTTTCAATCTGTAAGCTTGTTTGAGCTTATTTCATCATTATAAGCTCATTATCAAAACTGTTGAGAATTTTAGCTTATAAATCAGCTTATTTGTAGTTTGTAAAATTTTTGTTTTTATAAAAGTTTCATATTATTAGTATTTAAGTAGTTTTCAAAAAAAGAAAAACCAGAAAAACATCAATTTAAAAATAGTGATAGCGTTTATTTAATATTTTTTTAGCTTTTTGATTTTTCTTTTTAGCTTATTAATAAGCAAATCTTGTTTTTATATTTTTTTTAGTTTTCTGTAACCTTAAGCTATTTTTAGAAAAAGTTTCATAATTTTCTTAATCTGTTTGGTATTTATTATAATTTTAAATAGTTAAAAGTATTAAATAATTAGTAATAAATAATTAAAAAGCATAAAAAATATCTTTTCAATTTTAAAATTAGTTTTATAATATTTTAGATTTTTCTCAATCTTAATTTTATTTTTCTAGCCTTATTTTGTATTTTCTTCTATTTTAGGTTATTTTTAAATAGTTTAAAATAGTTTTTAATTAATAATAATTAATTAAATAGTTATAAAAATAATTCTCTTTTTCTAATAAATTTCTTTTATTTTTAGGATTTCAAAAATGTCATTTTCATATTTTTAGGTCTTTTATTTCTTAGATTTCACTTTTTATTTTGTACGTTTACGTAGTTTTTGAACGTACATTTTACGTTTCTTTTATCTGATTGTTGTGCTTTCCAATTCTGTATCCAAATTCTTTCCAATCAATCAGGAGTGTAATTTCCAATCCAAATCCTTTACTGATCACTATCCTTAGTGATCATTCTATCATCTGAATTAGTGTTTACACACCATTGAGTCTCCGTGGGACTTAACGACCCGGGAATTCATTATATTCTCTGATCTTCATTGTATTGGTTTCTAAGCAGTTTTAAGTTTATTACGGTTAGCCATTCACAAGTGGCTAGCTTGTGTGATATAGCTTGACTGTGTTTTCAGGAGCCAATCAAATTTTGGCGCCGCTGCCGGGGAGGCTTTAGCGTGTGTTAAACCTTTTTCAGACCCATTCTTGCACATATACCACCATTTGTAAAAAGTTTTTTGTAAAGTTATATAAAATCTAAAAAAGTTCATTAGCACTTTTCCTAAAGTGTTAACAAACCCCAAAAAAATATAAAACAACAAAACAATCGTAACGTTTTCTAGCTTGTATTGTCTTTAAGGTGATTCTTGAAACAGTACGATTTGGTTAAACGAGACGATACCAAAAATATTGTCCAAAAGTTTTTCAACCCATCAGCACAAATCTATACCTACGTCTTTTCAGTGGTACTTAATATATACATAAAAATCAACCACCGCAAATCAAGGCAGTACACCTACTAACTGGGGGTGTGACCATAATAAGTTCCCGAACATCAGATTTAAAACTTGCCTTTGTGTCCTTGTGATTTGGTGTACCTTTTTCAAAGAAGCCATTTCATTTGTGATTATTGGTTAAGTTCACTTGTCGTTTTGCCTCGCATTTGTTTTGAAAATTGATTTTTATACTTAGTGCATGCGCACTCGTTCTTCCAGTTCTACAAGTCCACTTTCTGAGCTTGGAAACATTCCTCGTAGACGTAGAGGACGTTCTGCTCCTTCAGCCGTGACTGAGGAACGTCTACCACCACCAACACCTGTCGTAATGGCAGAAGATAAGCCTATGAATGAGCTTCTCCAAGCACCCATCGAGGGTTACGGAGATGCTATTGTTTTCCCAGCCATCGTGGCTGACACCTTCGAGCTCAAAACCGGGTTGCTTAATCTAGTAACCCAAAGCCAATTCTATGGTTTTGAGCTGGATGATCCTCATGCATACATTCGATGGTTTAACAAGATTGCATCTACCATCAAGTCCAAGAATGTCCCACATGAAGCTATCAAGCTTCTTCTGTTCCCATTTTCTCTAGAGGGACAAGCCCGGAATTGGCTTGAGAAACAACCCCCTCGTTCTATAGAGACATGGGAGGATCTAGTTACCAAGTTTGTTAACGAGTTCTATCCTCCATCCCGAACCACAAGTCATAAGAATGAGATAATGAAATTTTCTCAGAGATTTGATGAATCATTCGGGGAGGCATGGGATCGTTACAAAGAGTTGCTTCGCAAGTGTCCGCATCATGGTTTTACCGAGTTAATGCAAATGGATACTTTCTACAATGGTCTGAGACAAGCTGACCAAGACTCTTTGAATGCCTCCGCGGGAGGTAATTTCCTGAGCAAGACTACCAAAGAAGCCTTGCAAATCATTGAGAATAAATCTCAGGTCCGCCCTTTCCGAGCAAAGACATATCAGTCTAATGCTGGACCTTCTTCTTCATCTCCCGTGAGTACATCTAGCACCGATTCTAAGATTGACAAACTCACAGATATTGTTCAGGCTTTGGTTCTTGCTAACCAGAAGAAAGTGACCTTCACTCAGACACCAACACATGGTGAAGTGAAGAAAGTCGAGAGTTGTGTTACTTGTGGTGGTCCTCATGCATACTACAATTGTACTACCACTGATGGTAGTCCATTTGAAGCCAATGCTCTAGCCGGTACTTCACATCAGGGAGGTAATCAATACCGTCCTCAAAATGAACCACACTACCGTGCTAACACTAATCAGGCACCACCCGGTTTTAACCAGAATCATAACATGCAAATCTAAAATCAGAACCAACCTAGAATGAACCAAGGTTATCAAAACCAAGGTAATTTCTATCCTGCACCAAATCAAGGTTTCCAACATCAAGGGAACCTTAATCAAAACAACTTCAATCGAGGGAATCAATTTCATGGGAATATGAATCCTAATCAAGGAAATTTTCAAAATCAAGGCCATAATCCTAACATTAGAGGCCAGAATTTTCCTAATCCACCTCCCGCCATTGTTCCAACTAGACCATCATCTGATGAGCTATTGAAACAATTCATGAAGTCCCAAGATGAAATGAACAGGTTGTTGGTCAGTCAGATTGCTGATCTTAAGAAGTCTTTAAATGATCAACCCTCGGGCTCAGGAAAACTTCCGAGCAACACGATCGCTAACCCGAGGGGCGATGCAAAGGCGATCACGACCAGAAGTGGTGTTTCATATACTGGACCTGCTGTTCCTACTACCTCTTCTTCTTCTCTCCCAAAGGTAGTGGAAAGTGAACCTAAGACACACAATGGACCTACGACTCCAATGCCTCCTCCACTAGGAGAAATGAGTCAAGTTACCAAGGATACAACAGACAAGGTGCATTATTCAAGCCCACGAAGTACCGCACACGTCCTACCTTCGGTAGTCCAACCTCAAGTTGTCCAGAAACCCAAATCAAATCCAGGAGTTGTTTTTGAACCACCTGTAGCTCCCGTTGAAAATACCAAATCCAAATCTTCTATTCCTTGAATGAGCAAAAGCTCCGCGAGAAAGCCAGTCATCAAATGGACAAATTTTTCCAAATTTTCCAAGAGTTACATTTTGACATAAGCTTTGCGGATGCTATCATGCTGATGCCCAAGTTTGCATCAACTCTCAAACACATGTTAAGCAACAAGGAAAAGCTGTTTGAAATGGCTAAAACTCCTCTTAACGAGAACTGCTCTGCAGTTATCCTGAAGAAGCTTCCAGAAAAGCTTGGAGATCCTGGAAAATTTCTCTTACCTTGTTTATTTCCAGGAATGGTTGAATGCTTTGCCCTAGCAGATCTTGGTGCAAGCATCAATCTTATGCCTTATTCAGTGTGGAAGAAACTTTCTCTTCCGGAACTCACTCCTACATGCATGACTCTCGAGCTTGCAGATCGTTCCATATCTCGTCCTCTTGGCATTGCCGAGGACGTATTTATGAAAGTAGGAAAGTTCCATTTTCCAGCTGACTTCGTGGTTGTTGATTTTGATGCCGATCATCGGGTTCCTCTCATTGTTGGTCGAGGATTCCTGAGAACTGGTCGTGCTCTCATAGATGTATTTGAGCAAGAAATCACATTACGTGTTGGTAATGAAGCTGTCACCTTTAACCTTGATCAAACTTCGAGGTACTCCGCAAACTATGATTTTGAATCGATTAACCGAATAGATATCATTGATGTTGCTACTGAAGAGTACTCTCAAGAAGTTCTAGGTTATTCTCATAATTCTATGAGTGGGTATCCCACCACATCTTCTCAACCTATCATAGCCAATTCTACCCCTTCTATCACTCCTTTTGAGGGAAGAGACTTCATCTTGGAAGAGATTGAAGCATACTTGGCTAGTGATTCTGTTCCGTGGGAAATTGATCATGCTCCAATTGACATTGAGGGGGACATACTTCTTATTGAGAAGTTGCTTAATGATGATCCATCATCAACCCCTCACCCTAGTGATTCAATCCCAGATGAGATTAATCAAAATGAGATTAATCTGGAGGGAGATATTCTTCTAAAGAAGTTGTTAAATCAGGACACTTCTCCTCCTCTCCCTCCCGTCAAGCTTGATAACAAGGAAGTCAAGTCAGTTGAGAAAACTGAAGAATTTCCTGAGGTTGAGCTTAAGGACTTACCTCCTCATCTCGAGCATGCATTTCTTGAGGGCGATGATAAATTACCCGTCATCATTGCTAGAGATTTGAGTAAAGATGAAAAAGATGCTCTCATAAAAATCTTGAAGTCTCACAAGCAAGCAATTGCTTGGAAACTCTCCGACATTAAGGGTATCAACCCTGAGTTTTGTACTCACAAAATCTTGATGGAGGATGACTTCAAGCCAGCAGTTCAACATCAGAGAAGGGTGAATCCAAAAATCCATGATGTTATCAAACAAGAGGTTATCAAACTTCTTGATGCAGGATTAATTTACCCGATCTCAGATAGTCCTTGGGTTAGCCCAATTCATTGTGTTCCGAAAAAGGGTGGCATTACTGTTGTCACAAATGAAGATAACGAGTTAATTCCAACTCGATTGGTTACGGGATGGCGTGTGTGTATTGACTATCGTAAGTTGAATGACGCTACCCGTAATGACCATTTTCCTCTACCCTTCATGGACCAAATGCTTGAGAGATTAGCAGGGAATGAATACTATTGTTTCCTTGATGGTTTCTCGGGTTACTTTCAGATCCCCATTGATCCACAGGATCAAGAGAAAACCACATTCACCTGCCCATACGGAACTTTTGCCTACAAACATATGCCTTTTGGCTTATGTAATGCTCCTGGCACGTTCCAACGATGTATGATGGACATTTTCCACGACATGATCGGGGAAACAATGGAGGTGCTTATGGATGACTTCTCGGTCATTGGGGATTCATTTCAAACATGTCTCTCCCATTTAGAAAAAATGCTTCAAAGGTGTGAAGACACCAATCTTTGTCTAAATTGGGAGAAGAGCCACTTTATGGTCAAAGAAGGCATAGTCCTTGGCCATAAGATTTCCAAGAACGGGATTGAGGTAGATAGAGCAAAAGTCGATGTTATTGCTAAATTACCTCATCCTACTACCGTCAAAGGTATTAGGAGTTTTCTAGGTCATGCCAGTTTCTATCGCAGATTCATACAAGATTTTTCTAAAATCGCCCGGCCTATGACCCATCTTCTTGAAAAGGATGCTCCTTTTATCTTCTCACCTGAGTGCATCGAAGCTTTTGAAACATTGAAGAAAAAGCTTACTGAAGCACCCATTCTCGTTGCTCCCGACTGGGATTTACCTTTTGAGCTCATGTGCGATGCAAGTGATTTTGCTATCGGTGCAGTCTTAGGGCAACGAAGAAACAAGCATTTTCAGCCTATCCACTACGCAAGTAAGACTATGACTGAAGCTTAAACTCATTACACCACCACAGAAAAAGAGCTATTAGCCGTGGTGTATGCACTTGAGAAGTTTCGGCCATACTTAATCTTGACCAAATGTGTGGTGTATACGGATCACTCGGCTCTCAAATATCTCTTTGCAAAACAAGATGCAAAGCCGAGATTGCTCCGTTGGATTCTCCTCCTCCAGGAATTTGATATCATTATACGTGATAAAAAAGGAGCTGAGAATCTAGCTGCTGATCATCTGTCCAGATTAGAAAACCCTCACCAAGATGTTTTCGAGAAAAAGGAAATAAATGAAACATTTCCTCTCAAGACACTCAATGCGGTTTCTTTTCGTGGAAACTCTTCTACCCCATGGTTTGCTGACTTCGCAAATTACCATGCGGGTAACTTCATAGTGAAAGGGATGTCGACCCAACAGAAGAACAAATTCTTCAAAGATGTTAAACATTATTTCTGGGACGACCCTTTCTTATTCAAAATCTGTGCGGATCAAGTCATCCGACGGTGTGTTTATGGACAGGAAGCTATTGACATTCTCACAGCTTGCCATGCTGGACCCACCGGGGGCCATCATAGTCCAAACTACACCGCCAAAAAGGTGTTTGATTCCGGGTTTTATTGGCCCACAATCTATAAGGATGCCCACGATTTTGTCAAAACATGTGACGCTTGTCAACGTCACGGAAATATCTCGCAAAGAAATGAAATGCCGCAAAAGGCCATTCAAGTGTGTGAGATATATGACATCTGGGGTATTGACTTTATGGGGCCATTTCCATCTTCTAGAGGAAACAAATACATACTCGTGGCTGTTGACTATCTGTCAAAATGGGTTGAAGCAAAAGCTTTACCTACCAATGATGCCCGAGTTGTTGTGAAGTTTTTAAAATCTCTTTTTGCCAGGTTTGGAACTCCGAGAGCTATAATCAGTGATTGTGGTACACATTTCTGCAATGACCAATTTGATCATGTCATGCAAAAGTATGGTGTTACCCACCGTCTCTCTACTGCATACCACCCCCAAACAAGTGGGCAGGTGGAAGTTTCCAACCGTGGTATTAAAAGAATTCTGGAGAGGACAGTAGGCGAAAATCGTGCATCCTGGTCGGATAAACTGGATGACGCACTCTGGGCCTTCCGTACAGCTTACAAAACACCCATCGGGTGTACTCCATACAAGCTTGTGTACGGAAAGGCATGTCATCTTCCGATTGAGCTAGAGCACAAGGCATACTGGGCCTTAAAGTATGCAAACTTCGATATTCAGACAACTGGTGATCACAGAAAAGTTCAAATGAATGAATTAAATGAACTCCGTGATCAAGCATACGAGAACTCTTTGATCTATAAACAAAAGACAAAGAAGATTCATGACTCTAAAATCAAGAACCGCGTTTTTAACGTTGGTGATCGAGTCCTTCTTTTCAATTCAAGATTGAAGATTTTCTCGGGAAAGCTCAAGTCCCGTTGGTCTGGTCCATTTACTATCACTAAGGTTTTTCCTTATGGCACCATTGAGTTATCTCAACCCGTTGGTCCTAATTTTAAAGTGAATGGTCATCGAGTGAAGCATTACTTTGGAGAGGACATTCCATCTATGGTTGTCCCGGATCTACAAACTTTCCCCATGAACCAATGAATGCGGGGATCGAGTCAAGCTAGTGACTCGGGAATCAAAAATATAGCACACACCACATGGGTTTTCACCCGTGTGTTCCACCCTAGTGTGGGGGAGTTGCCCCACACTGTTGTATATAAAATCTTTTCTAGAAAAAAAAAAAAAAAAAAAAAAAAAAATCTTTCAAAATAATGGCCGTAGTATTTCCCTTTTACGTTCTATGTTTCGGCATAACAGCCGGTACGTTGAATATTGAGGGCATTATTCATTTCTAAGTGTGGGGGGGAATTCTCACGAATTTTATCATGTATTATCCGCCCTATTTTTTGGAGTAAGTGTTTTTCACTTACTCAGCATATGGTAATCAGTCCGCCATGTCTAAAAAACAAAAGGATTGGCTAATCCAGGAGCAAACGGCTCTTGGTAAAGATTTCTCAAATCCGTTTACGGCTTGCAATTTGCCCAAAATTGTATGGTATTTAGCTCACCATATCCTAAAAAGTGAAGAGTTCGCTAGCCCGCAAGTTTATGGCTTGTGGTAAAGGCAGTGGAAAAACCATAATTGGTAATCAGCTCACCAAAGATAATTCTGATAATTTATCTAAGAGTTGGCTAGTCCAGAGCAAACGGCTTCTGGTAAAGACAAATCAAATCCGTTTACAGCTTATGATTTGCTCAAAATCATTTGGTTATCGTTGTACCAAGGTTCTCACTTGAATCAAAACAATTGGCTACTCCAGAAGTGATGGCTTTTGGTAAAGAGTTTTTAAAATCCATTAAAGTTCTAAAACATTGCTAGAGACTAGCAATATCTTAGTGTGGGGGATTGATAAGTGTCTAAATACTCATCACTTTTGTACAATCTAAACTGCAAAATCATCTGAAAACACTCAAAAATGCATCAAAATGATGAAAATATCACAAATCAGTGTTTTATGAGTTTTAAATGCAAAAATAACAAAATCAGATGAAAAATGAATCAAGTTTGCAAAATTGGCAGTTTTAGTCCCCCAAGTTTCAAAAGTTGTCAAATCTAGTCCCTGGAATTCAAAAATGTGGAATCTTATCATTCAAGGCCCCTGAAATATTCTAAGTTGTTAAAAATGGTCCTTGAATGAGTCTTTGGTCAAATGGCAGAAAAGGTCCCTAAACTTTGAAAAATTGCAAAAATAGTCCTTGGATATTTTAAAATGGAAAAATGATCAAATTTTGTCCTTGTACTATCAAAGTTTGTCAAGTTTGGTCCTTGTGATAAGTTTGGAGAGTTGGCAAGATCAGTCCTCAAGTTTGGCAGATTTACATCTTTGGTCCTTGAAAATAAATAAGCCATTTAGACCATTTCTTTTGTATTTTGAGCCCTGCCAACCAAATAGAACCCCTGTCATTATCCATGACCTCCCCCATTGTGAACCCCCGTGTATTATTAAAACCACCCAGTCAACAAAGTCAAATCCCAGCTCCTGTTCCACTCCCTCACAGAAAACGCGCCAAACCAGTGACTCCTCAAACCACCATGGTTTTCAATCCCACTTGGTCCTATCACCTCACCCTCACCTTACCTTGTCCCCCTCCACCTCCACATCTTCCAAACTCCATTTATTGATTGAAACCTGCTCAAACCTGCTAATAGACTTTTTTGGCGCCAAAAAGACACTTGGACGAATGTGATGATTTTAGCCAATCCAATGGCTGGAAATGAGTGGGAAAGTTTCAGAGGACAACAAGAAGTTCAAAAAGTTGATTATAAAGGAAAGAGAAGCAATGGGAGAAGCTATCAAGAATAATTTAGTTCACTTAATGTCGTTTTAGCTTGTTTTTAAATTCCAATGTATCTTTAATCTTTCAAACTCTGTATTTCAAGTCTTTAATGTATAATTGAGCTTTTGTTGACATCAATTTAAATTTTATGCTTCATTTTCAAGTTTGTGAAATTTCAAGTTAAAATCTCATATGATTAGAATGTTGTTTTTATTTGTTGTTTTGGACTGAAATAGATCATGTAAGCTCCTATATAGCTTATAAAAGCTATTAGATATCATAAAATTTAGTTTAGCATCAAAAAGGAAAAATCACCAAAAATACAAATTTAATAGTTGAAAAATAAAAAAAAATCCCATGGAAATGAAGTTCACAGCTGGAGCAGGGTGAAGTTTGGATGGCCTTGGGTTAGTGGCTTAGTGGTAAGCCTATAGGAGTGTTCTTGGTTCCTATTTCTTGGTTTTCAGTTGGATAGCCATTTGTAAGCACTTTTGATCATTTTGGAATTTTACTGTTGTAGTTGTTCATTTGCTTGAATTTCTGTTTTTTTTATGTTCATTAGATATAGTTAAGTGTATCTAACCATTAAAATCAGTTAGTTGTTCTTTTAAATTTGTATTTAGTAAAAAATTCATCTTGACAGTTAAAAGTGCATAACTGTCATTTCTTAGTTTCTTGTTGTTAATGTTGTTGTTTTATGCTTCATTAGTTCTAATATATGATAATACATGGTCTTGAATCAGTTTCATGGTTTTAATTTGTGTTTAGTTTTGAAAACCACCAAAACTGTCTAAGTAAGTGGTGTTTGGATCTGCTTGTTTTAATTGTGCTCTTGGTCTCTTGTGTTATTGCTTGTACTTGTTTTGCGTCACATACACACCTAATATCTCAAACTAGTCATAAAAACCAGTGGTGATTTGGTGCTAAGTCAAAATAATCTTTGATCTAATCTTGTGAGTCCACTGTTGGATTTTCATGATCCTTGATCATGATTTTGTATTCATAAGTTGTTAACATTGCTCAAATCAGTCTTATTACACCTTAAACCAACTTAATCAGTAAGTAGTAGTGATCAAAAGTTCATAAAAGTCAAACTCATCTAGTTTTTATAAAAGTCAAATATTTTCATTTGGTCGTTTTTGATTAAAACTGTTATTTTTGGTGTGTGCTTAATAGTTAAATTTAGCTTAAAAGATTTTGGGTTATCAAAGTTTAGTTGCTAAACTAAATTAGAAAAATACCAGTTTTCCTTTAATCCGCTTTTTAAGTGCTTATTTTCTTATTTCTTTTGGACCCTTGTCTGATAATGATGCCCTGTGGACAGTTGGGTAGTCCAACTTGATAAGCTTGCACAGAGCTTATCAGTGGGTCAAAGCTTGTGATTTTTGGTTCTTTGGGTAGCTGACCTGGTCATCTTGAGAACCCAAGCTTCACATTTCAATTTCTAGCTTGTTAGATAGGGCTGCTAGTGGCTTTTGTTTTTGGCCAACACTCAGTTGATACTGACTCAGCTTAAGCTGAGCAGTGGTTTGGTGCCATCTTCATAAGCTCACCAAATGCTCTATAGTTGTCCATAGTAAGTGAGCTTTAGTTTTTTGGAAAGCCAACCAGCTCATCTTGTCACCTCAAGGCTTGTTTTGAGCTTTTGAGCTTATTTGCTTAGCTTAATTTGCCCTTAAACATGGCTGCAGGCCTGTTTGGTTGAGTAGTTCAGTCTTAAGTGCTTATTTGCTTATTCCAGCTTTTCAGTGTGCCTATTTGTGTTTTCTAGCTTAGTATTAGTAGCTTATAGCCTGTTTTAGCTTATTCCACTTTTGTTTTCAATCTGTAAGCTTGTTTGAGCTTATTTCATCATTATAAGCTCATTATCAAAATTGTTGAGAATTTTAGCTTATAAATCAGCTTATTTGTAGTTTGTAAAATTTTTGTTTTTATAAAAGTTTCATATTATTAGTATTTAAGTAGTTTTCAAAAAAAGAAAAACCAGAAAAACATCAATTTAAAAATAGTGATAGCGTTTATTTAATATTTTTTTAGCTTTTTGATTTTTCTTTTTAGCTTATTAATAAGCAAATCTTGTTTTTATATTTTTTTTTTAGTTTTCTGTAACCTTAAGCTATTTTTAGAAAAAGTTTCATAATTTTCTTAATCTGTTTGGTATTTATTATAATTTTAAATAGTTAAAAGTATTAAATAATTAGTAATAAATAATTAAAAAGCATAAAAAATATCTTTTCAATTTTAAAATTAGTTTTATAATATTTTAGATTTTTCTCAATCTTAATTTTATTTTTCTAGCCTTATTTTGTATTTTCTTCTATTTTAGGTTATTTTTAAATAGTTTAAAATAGTTTTTAATTAATAATAATTAATTAAATAGTTACAAAAATAATTCTCTTTTTCTAATAAATTTCTTTTATTTTTAGGATTTCAAAAATGTCATTTTCATATTTTTAGGTCTTTTATTTCTTAGATTTCACTTTTTAGTTTGTACGTTTACGTAGTTTTTGAACGTACATTTTACGTTTCTTTTATCTGATTATTGTGATTTCCAATTCTGTATCCAAATTCTTTCCAATCAATCAGGAGTGTAATTTCCAATCCAAATCCTTTACTGATCACTATCCTTAGTGATCATTCTATCATCTGAATTAGTGTTTACACACCATTGAGTCTCCGTGGGACTTAATGACCCGGGAATTCATTATATTCTCTGATCTTCATTGTATTGGTTTCTAAGCAGTTTTAAGTTTATTACGGTTAGCCATTCACAAGTGGCTAGCTTGTGTGATATAGCTTGACTGTGTTTTCAGGAGCCAATCAAATTTTGGCGCCGCTGCCGGGGAGGCTTTAGCGTGTGTTAAACCTTTTTCAGACCCATTCTTGCCCATATACCACCATTTGTAAAAAGTTTTTTGTAAAGTTATATAAAATCTAAAAAAGTTCATTAGCACTTTTCCTAAAGTGTTAACAAACCCAAAAAAAAATATAAAACAACAAAACAATCGTAACGTTTTCTAGCTTGTATTGTCTTTAAGGTGATTCTTAAAACAGTACGATTTGGTTAAACGAGACGATTCCAAAAATATTGTCCAAAAGTTTTTCAACCCATCAGCACAAATCTATACCTACGTCTTTTCAGTGGTACTTAATATATACATAAAAATCAACCACCGCAAATCAAGGCAGTACACCTACTAACTGGGGGTGTGACCATAATAAGTTCCCGAACATCAGATTTAAAACTTGCCTTTGTGTCCTTGTGATTTGGTGTACCTTTTTCAAAGAAGCCATTTCATTTGTGATTATTGGTTAAGTTCACTTGTCGTTTTGCCTCGCATTTGTTTTGAAAATTGATTTTTATACTTAGTGCATGCGCACTCGTTCTTCCAGTTCTACAAGTCCACTTTTTGAGCTTGGAAACATTCCTCGTAGACGTAGAGGACGTTCTACAAGTCCACTTTTTGATGTACTCGCGTTGGATAGTAGTGGAGAAATGTTGCATTCGTCCTTGCACCTTAGCGAGATACATATCTTCAATGTCATTTAGTGACAGTCTCGGAAAATCCGCTTCACTGAAGTCATAATCCTCTTCGTCTTGTCGTTTGACCACAATGTTCTTGAGGAATGTGTAGTCCCACTTCGACGACAGGGTAACATGGTTAATTGCAATGATCCATTTTTCACTAAACACTTCCTTTTTAGACTTAAGAACCTGGCATCTTCTATAGAATATTCTTTGGCTTTCAGGCCAATGATGAATCCCATACATCGCATCAAGGTCATAGTTTTCCACTTTGTCAGCAACCATATGTGTGGCTTCTTCCTCGATGGCTGGATTGTGAGAGTAGATTGCTGCTGGGAAAGGAAATGTGAGTGACGTAGCGTACTTCCTTGTCACATCGCTACCGTGTAGAAGAAACTCGAAGTCATTGTTGAAGAAGTAACGACATGGAATTTGTGAAGTCGATGTTAGCTTCGGGATTAAGCCAATCGATATTGTTCGACATGGCTCGTGCAATGTTGTCGAGATGGTATTCGACTTTAATTGCACTTTCTGAGCTGTCTTTAAGCAGTTGAAAGGCATCATTCTTTATTCGCCTTAGCTCAGCTTTAGTCATCTTCTTCACTCTAAACTGTTCTTGAATTAGCTTCACATGCTCCATAGTACGGCCATCTACCATTTCTTGACCTTCTGGTAATGAGGGAGTAGCATCAACAAGTCTAGAAAACCAGTCGTATTCGTCGGTTATATCATCATCTAGCCATGAGACAACATTAGTCTTAGTCTTCTTCTTCTTTGGCTTTGATGAGGACTCTGGTTTCTTTGTTGTGGCGGGAGAGGTGGGTTGTTGTTGGGGCTCTGGGATCTCTTCATCGTCGCCACCATTGTATTCGAAATGATCACCAGTTTTCTCTGTTGATGGTGGTAACTCAGAGTCCTGAGGTTTCTCTGTAGCAGCAGAACGCGGAGGAGATCTTCTGTTGGTGGAGGTTCTTTCGGGTGGTGGTGGCATAGAGGAGGAGTCATCAGACTTCTTTTTGCGTTTGGTCTCTTTATCCTTATCCTTATCATCATCATCTCTTGGATGCTTTGGCCTTTCAGCTGCTGCTTTCCATGACGTTTTAAGTTGGTATTCCAGCAATGCGTCAAACAGTTTACCTTCGTCAGAAGTAAACGTTACAGATTGTTTTGACATTTGTAGTACCAGCATGGAAACCATTTTTGCATCGGAGAAAGCGGTAGGCTCACTTTGGTTGATTGTTACTGTTAAAGGCGTTGATCTTATCATTTGCTTGACCAACTGCATGAGATTCAGATAGAGTTTTCTGGTGAACATCTCTCTTGTCACTCCTGAAACAGTGTCGAGAAGGAACTTATGAGTATATTCCTTAATCGTCTTGTTCACTTCACCATGTACATCTCGATTGAGAAACTTCTGGATCTGTTCCGTTCTCTCAACATCTGGTTTATCCCATTTTGAAGAAGGTTGACTCTGTCAGCGAGTTGATTGAGTTTCTTGTTGACTACGTTTTTCTTCCGAACTTGCTTGACAGCTTTAACAATCTTAGTCTTTGCTCGGGATGCCCAAGTGTCGGTTGGCTTCTTAATGGATCTGGATGCGGATCTTGTTGTGCCTTTGGATGGTGGAGGAGATGAGTGAGAAGATGAATCTGATGATGATGAGACATGAGGAGGCTCAGGGTCCTTAGGTGGCTCAGAAGTTTGTTCCTTGCTTCGTGCGGGACTATCAAGAATGTAATCATTGGCTTCCTTTTCTGCTAGAGCCTTTTCTTGTGCCTTAACCCTAGCTTCTTCATCTGCTTGAGCTTGAGCTTCTTTATCTGCTTTTTCTTTAGCTGCAGCCTCAACATCTTCATCAGGAATTTTCTCTGACTTCTCCATTTCCGGTACCTCAAAGTCATATATGATAGAATCCTCTAGTTGCCGTTGTTGTTGTTCGTGGGTGGTGGTACCAGTTCCCTTATCGGGTTAATTAACCGCATCGAAAACTGGTGTAGATAGTGCACCACCACTTGACCCTCCGGGGCCACGAGTTTGTTGCTGTTCGAACTCTTTGGCAATGTGTTGGAGTCTGAGGTTCTTGAGCTTCTTTCTGTAGTCTCTGTCTTCATCTAGTGGCTCATATTCTGAGCTCTCTTCTTCGTGCTCAAGCACTGGAGTTTTCCCTTTATCTGCTTTTGGACTGGGAGATTCTTCTACTCTTAAAGTATCATCGACTGGTGTTTTTGAGTAGACAATCTCTTCGTCCGTTTCCGTTTCCTCTGAGCTTTCATCCCTTAGCTTTTGTTGTGGTTTCGGGTTAGGGATGGCTTCAGTAAGAGGGACTCTCCTTTTGACAGTGTGAGTCCTCTGTGGATATCTTCTTGTACTCTCAGTGCTTGCTATACTTCCTGCACTACCTCTCCTTGTCTTCCTAACAGGTGTCCCAGAAGACTTTTCATCAATAAATCCCACTTTGCCCAATTCAACTGCTTCCAGATAGCGTTTGTAAGATTGAAGTCCCTTGATGTCAGCAGTGCGAAGGCAATCTGGTAATACCGCACCTTGTTTCTTCGTTGTTGAGTCCTTAAATCTGACAACATTGAGTGTGGGCTCAAACAATACGAAGTGATGGTTGGGGTTATCATGTCTAAAAGGAATATCTGGATTATACCCTAGAGCCCTTTGGATCAACAGTTTTGTGTATCTGATATAAGGGATTTTGGTGCCAGGCTTTTTAAGGTAAGACATCATGTCGTCCCAGATCAGAGCTACAAATTCGATGTGTTTCATGTTGACCATACCCCAAAATATTTGTAGTTCCATGAGCTTGGGATGCTCATGACCACTATCACGTCCGGAAATGGATTTGGCAATCATAATGTAGAGTGTTCTCCATGGCTGGGGGATGTTTTTAAGATCAACAGATGAGTGCGTTGTGATTATCCCGGCAACTTCATCATAGCCAATGTCGACCATGAACTGGAGAGCGACCTCTTCTGTTGGAGTAGCAGTGTATTAAGTAGGCTCGATGATAGGAAGAAGAAGAATAGCCCTCAAATCTGCAGGAGTGATGGTGACTTGTTAGTTGTTAAGTGTCACTGTCACAGCACTTTGACCTTTGACCTTTTGTATAGTGTGCCAGAATTGGTGAATGTAGATCTCCGGTACAGTAGCAGAATTTGTGAGCATGTTCTGGTAAGGGTGAGTCTTATCCACGGCAATCTGACAAGAAGACTCAGAACAAGTGAAGTTGTTAAAATCGACCCTGAGGTTGTTCTTTCCAATCTTCAAAGTGCAACTGTTGGGTAAGATGTATTCAATTGAGAGAACATTTGGTGCATCAACGTTTTCCATTTGGACATCCATATCGTAATCTGAAATATATTTAGCCAAAATAACCAACATATCGAAAGACATTACGTTAGTCAAAAGTTGATTTTATTGTCTATTTATTGAATATGATATGTTAACGAATGTTACGAGTCCAATGTCACTTCTTTGTCCAATAGTCCAAAGTAGTCGTGAAAAGTTTCGTGAATTTATTAACTTTGAGTTTTAAAGTCCAAATTTTCACTAATTATCACAACATATTAACCATTTAAGCTTATTAATGATATTTTGGTTTCGTGACGTTATGATTTGTTTATTTACAAGTTTGTACTCGTAACACTTCACAATTTTGGTTAATATAAGGCATAGGCGTAAAGTTCCAAGCTTATGCGTAAACAGTTATGGTCATACGCGTGCATAAGCTTATGCGTAGGATCTTGACTTACGCAAAAGAAATGTTACGCGTAGGAAAAGAGAGCCTTAGGCATATAGCTTACGCGTAAGCGTATATGGGAGCTTACGCGTAAGGCTTACTCGTAAGAGTGAACCTTATGCGTTAAGCTTACTGTTTACGCATATCCTTCACAGGATACGCGTAGTCCCCTTTGTAGAACCTTACGCGTAAGATTTCTCTTACACATAAAATTCTACACTTAAGGTGATCCTTATGCCTAGGAGCTCAGTTAACCTTGATTTTGAATATTTCACGCGTAATAAACTGAAACAAATAAATCATAACACTTTCATTAACACCACATTCAATCTCTTTCAGTCTAACATGAAGTCTCAATCAAAACTGGTTATGCGTAGGATATGCTTACGCGTAAAACTTAAACCCTAGGATTTCAAAAAATTATGAGTAAGGATTCTAGCCATAGGATTGACACCAAAACTTTTCTGAGACACCTTAGAGGCCTAATGAGATGTTTTAAACAAGTTTTAACATCAAAATCTTTTTGCATCAAGAATACGCAATTCGTATGAATACAAACCCTAATTCTTAATTTACACAAAATTGATGTTGCTGGGTATGTATGAAGCATAGTTTTGATCAATTAAAAAGAGTATACAACATCTCTTAACCTTCTAACTAACCAGAAACACTCTTAAATGAAAACGCCCAAATTTTACATATGAACCCTAATTTGAAAGTTGATCACTTTAAATTTCTGGGTGGATTTGGTTGATAGAAATGGTTATGGCATATAATTTTGAACATTTTAACACCATTTTATCATCACAAACACCCTTTGATGATTTTGTGTTCATACGCATACGCGTAGAACACAAAATCACTCATAACTTGAAATCAAGCCGTTGGATGTTTGTGAAATCAAAAACCAATGTTTGTATTACCACAAAGATTATGAAAACACTTACAAATTTGGATTTCAAAGCACGAATTTGAAGATCAAATATTAGGCGTGGGATTGGTAGATGAAGTATTTAATGTTTGAATTTAATGTGAAGTAAAGTTGGTGGGGTGTTTTATTAAAAATAACTTTGAGCTTTTGACAATTTCAGTCCCTCCACCTTAACCATTTTCATCCAACGCCCATACGTCCATTTTGGTTACGTAAAGAATGATATTTGGAAAGAAACTTGACTACACTCCCCCTCGACTTAATAATAATGAAATTTTATAAATTTGAGTCCGGGGAGTGTCAGTAAACCAGAAATGTGACCACCATTATCAAAGAAACAACAGGGATGAGGTAACATGCAAGTACAAAGTTTTATGAAACAAAAAAATATTTACTTTCTCCCCCTCAACACTTGACCGAGAAAATACTGAATTTTGAAAGAGTAGAGTGTTGATGGAAGAATTGTACTTGCCATGTTAAAAGAAATATAGATAGAAGAATATTTTTGTAGTTTTATCAGATTTTATATTTTTGTATTTTGTTTTTGAAAAGTATATACAAAAGAGTTTTTGGTGTTTGACTGGTTTTAAGAATGTTTTAAAAGTTCGTCCAGTTCCTCTAGAGTCAAACACCTCATACCAATCCGGTAGACCAACTCAAAAAACCTAGCAGGAGCTAAGGCTTTGGTGAGAAGATCTGCCAATTGGTATTCAGTACCCACAAAGTATAATTCAACGGTACCCTTTTCCACGTGCTCCTTGATGAAACGATATCGAAGATCGATGTGCTTAGATTTCTAATGTTGAATAGAGTTGCACGAGATCGCAATAGCACTTCGATTATTGCAGTACATCAGGATTCTGTCAAATACGTAACCATAGTCTTTGAGTTGTGTTCTCATCCAAATGACTTGAGCACAATACGCCGACATGGCTACATATTCTGCTTCAGTTGAGGACATCGATGTACAATCCTGCTTCTTCGATTGCCATGACACCAGCTTATCACCAAGAAATTGTAAAGCTCCTGAAGTACTTTTCCGAGAATCTAAGCAACCTGCGTGATCAGCGTCTGAAAAAGCTATTAGTTCAAAACTAGAAACCTTCGGATACCAGATCTCCAAATTAATGGTTTCCTTGATGTATCAGAGGATTCTTTTAGCCTCAGAGAGGTGAGTTTCAGTTGGCCACGACTGATAACGGGAGCAAAGATATATAGCAAAGACAATATCAGGTCTACTGGTTCTTAGATACATGAGAGACCCAATGATACTTCGGTATTTGGTAGGGTCAACCAATTTCCCATGCAAATCAGCGTCCAGTTTCTTGGTATGTGCCATTGGTGTGGCATAGGTATCGCAGTTTTGCATTCAATTTTTGTTTAAAATTTCAAGGGCATATTTGGACTGACTCAAGAAAATACCACGGGGTGATTGATGAACATGCAGTCCTATAAAGAACGTAAGTTCACCCATCATGGACATTTCAAAATGTTTTTTCTTAAGTTTTGAAAAAGCGTTTGAGTATTTTAAATGTGTTGACCCAAAAATGATGTCATCCACATAGATTTGAACGATTAAAATGTGAGCCCCGTGATATTGTATGAATAGTGTAGGGTCAACCAAACCTTTGGTGAAATTATTGGCAATGAGAAAGGATGGTAACTTATCGTACCACGCCCGAGGAGATTGTTTGAGTCCGTAGAGAGACTTGCTCAGTTTGTAAACGTGGTTCGGGAACTCTGGATCAACGAATCCTTCTGGCTGACTGACATAGACCGTTTCTTTCAGTTTACCATTCAGAAAAGCAGTTTTGACGTCCATCTGAAAGACCGGGATGTTCTTGTGAGCCGCGAACGCAAGAAATATCCGAACAGTCTCAAGACGAGCAATCGGAGCGAATGATTCTTCAAAGTCAATACCCTCTTCCTGTCTATAACCCTTAGCCACCAGACGTGACTTATTTCTAATTACGGTTCCTTCAGCATCCAATTTGTTTTTCCAAATCCATTTGAGACCAATGACGAAGACCCCTGTTGGTCTTTTAACTAATTCCCATACTTCAAGACATTTAAACTGATTGAGTTCTTTCTGCATGGATTCAATCCAGTTGTCTTTGGTCATTGCATCTTTAATGTTTTTAGGTTCAGATTGGCAGACAGTGAGTGCATAAAGGCAATGTTCACCGTCTGTGTAAAGACGTTGTCTAGTTACGACTGGTTGATTTGGGTTTCCAATAATGTTCACGAGAGGATGGTCCTTAGTCCAACGATGTGTGGAAGGTTGATGTTGATATACTTGCTGCAAATTAGGAGGATTCAAATGACTTGTAGATGATTTCGCAACATCAGATGTGGCAGATTCATTTGCAAAAGGGTTAAAGAACGCATTTGGATCATAATCTGCAGCTGGGGGTACTTCATTGTTCAGAACATCGTCAGCTGGTTGAGTGTCATTGGATGCGGTTTGTTCGGCTATTGTTGTAGAGTCAATTGGTGGTGCTTCCTCAACAATATTTGTTGTAGCAGGTGTATCAGGTATTTGATTTTGATCAGGTTGAGTAGCGGAAACAGTTGATACAGCTAGAGCACGTTCATCAATATCATCACTAAACAGAGGAGCAAACAACTTTTCCATTTGTTGACGAGTAAGCTGGAGGCTTGGTTCAGCTGATGATGGGGTTTGAGGGAAGTTTAAATGGTTGTGACCGGTTTTCAAGCTGTTATGCTCAAAAGCCATTTGGATAACCCTTAGAGTTTTCACAATATCCAACAAAGACTCCAATGTCAGCTTTGGCTTTGTGCTTACCAAAGTCATCACGATCATTATTTGGATAACAAAGGGATCTAAATACATGAAAGTGTTTGAGATTCGGTTTACGGTTGTGGATAAGCTCATAAGGTGTTTTGTTGTGGCGTTTGGTAATCACTGAACGATTCTGAGTGTAGCATGCAGTTGACATGGCTTCAGCCCACAAGTAATCTAGAAGTTTTGCATTGATTAACATCGTTCTTGCAGCTTCCACTAACGTACGGTTTCGTCTTTCAACAACTCCGTTTTGTTCTGGTGTTCGTGCAATTGATGTTTGATGCTCAATTCCCACTTTCTCATAAAATGCACGAAGAGTTTGATTCACAAATTCAGTTCCTTTGTCTGTTCTGATTTGTCTGACTGTGTTCCGGAGCTAAACTTGAATTTTTATGAGAAAGGTGATGATCATATGTGGAGCTTGATCTTTACTTCGAAGAAAATAAACCCAAGTCCATCTTGAGTAGTCATCTACAATTACCAAGATGTAGTGTTTGCCATTAATCGTCTGCACGCGCATCGGGCCACACAAATCCATGTGAAGAAGATGAAGCACATGTTGAGAGTTGTGTTCCACCTTTGAAGGAAAATGAGCACGAGTGCTTTTCCCTTGTTCACAAGCTGAGCATAGGTGATCTTTAGAATACCAAAATCTTGGGAGACCTTCAACAAGTTTGTATCGTGCAAGATTGGTTATGGTTTAAAAGTTTAAATGTGAGAGACGACAATGCCATAGCCAAGATTTTGTAGATGTAGCCTTTGAAAGTAGACAGATAGGAGATGAAGCAATCATGTCTTGCATTGAGATAGTATAAAGACTTGAATTGCGGTGCCAGACATAAGATCGTTTCCTTGTAGATCACGAATGAAACAAGTTTTCTCTCGAAAAGCAACTTCCAAATCTCCATCACAGAACTGACCTACTGAGAAGAGATTATGACCGAGGCCTTCCACATAATAAACCCTGCTAATTTCGATGTTGCCATTGATGTAATCTCCGTAGCCCATGATAGCTGCGAAGTGATCATTCCTGAATCTGACAGTGCCAATGAACTTTGTAACAAAGTTTGATAACAGTTTGAGATTGTCTGTCATGTGTCGAGAACATCCGCTATCAACAATCCAAAGGATGATCTGTATCACCTGCATTACACACAGACGACACAGATGGAATAGAAGTAGATGTAGAACCCGAAGAGTTAGAGGGTTTTGAAGAAGTTATAGTAGAAACACACATGTTAATGATTTTAGGTATCCATTTAAATCCAAGTGTATTATGTAACCATTTCTGCCATCTCCAACTAGTCTTAGCTTTGGTCTTAGTGAATGCACTAGGTGATTAGTTCTTCCTAGTAGGTGAAGGGGGTTTTATGGTACATCAATGATCGTAGTTGGAACACTAGAGGGTGGTTTACCTAGCACAGACTTAGAAGCATTAGTGGGTCTAAAGGTATACCGTTTTCTATTATTCCGCTTACAGTTCAAGATAGCCTTAGCAACACATTTATCATGACAACCAGAAAACATGCTTTTACGACAACCAACACAAGAAGCTTCAAACAAAACATTAAGAGTACTTAAAGATTCAGCATTTGTTACATCACTTTGTTCATTACATTTGTCAGATGCAATATCTAAAGTGGGTGCAATTTGAGTTTTATTCAAAGTCCTAGGGTATTCTTCTACTTCAGCATACTTTATTGTTCTTTTCTTATGACGCAACTTCCTATTCTTCCTTGTATTGCTCCTAGGCTGTAAAGTGCGGGCGTTGGGAAAAGAGGCAACTATTCATGTTTCAGTAGAGGGAAGCACATTAGTTTCTTGTGGTTTGTCATTAGATGTTCTAGAGTCATTTTGAATCTGTGTAGGTGCAGTTGCTACAGTGTTACTATCCCTATCTTGCTTAAGTTTCACCAACTCTGCTTTTAGATCATGGATTTTGTGTAACAAATCTAGATTTTCAGAACGAGTGAGTCCATCTCGTCGTAAAACATCTTTGGTGTATGCAAGATGATCATCAAGGTCTTTTGACGCTTTATCACGAGTCTTTTTGAGTAAATTAAATATAACACCATATTCCTTTTTAACTTTTGAAATTTCTTGTTCATATTTTGAAATTTGACACTTCAAAGACGCGTTGTGATCATCCAGTTGCTCAAGTTTTGGATTAAGAGTTTTTGTATGCAACTGGTTGATTTTGTTTTGCAAAGCGAGCTCTCGATTTTGACAATCTTTTTGACACCATTGAAGACGACGTTTGCATTTGAAAGCTCGTTTAACAGTCATTCATTTTCAACTTTTAAAGACTTGATTTATGACACAGTATCAGTATTCTCAACATTTTCAACAGAATCAACAAAATCAGCAGAGATATAATCAAATGCATATGCAACAGAATGTAATAACACAACATTATGGATATCAGCACAGACAACATTGTGGAAAACTAGAAGGGGGGGTTGAATAGTTTTGCCAATTAAAACTTCATTTTAATCTATTTTGATCGACTTATGTCAATCTATTTGGATGTATGCATTGGATGTTGATAAACAAGCATATACAGATAAGTAATGAAAAGATAAGAGTAAGAAGCACAAAACCACAACGCGAGTATTTATAGTGGTTCGGTTACAAGGACACCTTCCTTGCCCTACTTCACTCCCCGAGTCACCTACTCGAGAGTTCGTAAACACTACACCAATCTCCTTATGGCGGAGAAGCCTTCACAACGTCGCCTACCTTTTTTCCGGTGCTAGGCTAACCACTGGGTTCTTTCATTCCAAAGTGAACCACACCTACACAACGTCGCCTACCCTTTATAAGGTACTAGGCTAAGTACCTAGTTCTTTTACTCCAAGGTGAACTACACCTTCACAATGTCGCCTACCCTTTATTAGGTACTAGGCTAAGCACCTAGTTCCATTGCAATGGAGGAACTACTACCACACTACACCAACGACTAATCCCAAAGGAGATCTACTCCTTTACAACATCATCAAGGATATCAATATCCTTGGATCTAATACTAGTCTATCTTGTACATCGAAACACACCATATCGAATGTACATCTAAGGCACCTTTCACTAATGCCTTTGACTAGATCTACAAGACACCCTTCACTAATGTCTTGTGTCTTCACTTCTAAGAACCTTTCACGAATGCTTCTAGTCATGACTTCTAAGCACCTTTTACTAGTGCTTATGATATAGACGATAGATACCCTTCACTAATATCTTTGTCTTGACACTTGAGACATCTTTCACTAATGTCTTCAACACTACACTTCTTACAAGAAAGAAAGGAATCATCAACAAGAAGACTTTAGTAGCCTTGATGATGAGGAAGCATGGCAACTCATGGACTTGAGCTTGCTCGACTTCAAAGGTGGTGATCTTGCCTTTAAGAGGAACCTAGAAGATCACACAAAAACAAAACTACAAACATAGATCTCTTGGATATGAGGTTAGTGAGTTTTTAACTCAGGGAGAAAGTATGTTAGAAAGGGGTGAGAAACAATGAAGAAATGGCTCACTATTTATAGAAGAAAAAATCTACTGTTCCCCTGATCCCACGGATCCCTTCCACAAGGGATCTGTCTAGTGTTAAGCTAGGGATCCGTGGGAACCCATGGGTATTTTGGTTATGGGTCATGGGTCATGGGTTGAACCATGGATCTTTAGCTAGATACAATGTATCTCTTGAGTGCAATGCACTTAGTCACTTGGGTATGGGTTGATCCATGGGTTATGGATATTATCCATGTGTGATATAAGCATGATGTCTTGCAATGGGTTATGGGTCAAGATCCATGGGTCATGGGCTTTGGGTTGTACCCAACTACATTCAATGTATTTGCCCAATGGGTTATGATACTTAAGTTTCTACCCATTTATATTACCCAATATACTACATACTAGTTATGTGTATATTTTACCCAAATATGTAAACACTAGTTGTTGTACATATGTAATATTAAATCATAAAATCACTTATACTTGTTTTAGTATTTTATGTGAAAATGTGTATATGTTAGAAACTATTAGTTTAAACCATTTACGTATTTTATTTGTTTCGTTAAAATGATTTTACGTTTGTTATCGACAAAACATTAGAAGATCGTAAAATATAAATAAACGTTTTTACGGCTTATTTGTATTAACAATCTCCCCCTTTTTGTTGATGACAAAACATAAAATTATTTTAAGGAAAAGCTAAAATTCGTAAAAGTTTGAATTTGTAGTTTTTACTTTCTTCTCCCCCTTTTTGTCGAAACAAAAAGTGTTTGAAAGAAAGCAACACATTGTTTTTAAGAAAAACGTGTGAAAGAAAATAAAAAGAAATAGAGAGCAAGTAACGGGAAAGGATCACGTCTTTACTCCCCCTTGACGAGTCCATCCCTATGTAAGGGCGTCAAGAAAGTGATACTAATCTAGTTTGTTTGCAAGTAAGTTTGCAAAAGATTTCGTCTAAGTGACGAATGTGCTCCCCCTAGATGATTGCAATTTTGCAAGAGGATGTCACGAAATGTAAACCTAATATTGCAAGTAATTTGCAATGTATTGCTTTGACATAAAGCTCCCACTAGCTTTAGGATGTCAAAGTCTTCATGTGTAAATTGAATAACTACAAAACAAAGGTTAGAAAACAAGCATAATTCACAATTTCCTGCAAATGTGGTCCAAGTTAGTAGAAAATAGTTTTCTGTCACACGGATCCCATGGTTCCCTCCTAGTAGGGATCCGTCTAGGCAATTCTGAGGGATCCGTATTAGCTGATGATTAATTTCAGCAAAGGTGATATAACAAGTAATGTTATCACAAACATGAGATATGAATACAATGTAATCATATGCTCAGAAATATAACAAGTAGCATGTAATTTCATTTAATAAAACTAGAGTTATGATATACATGACTCTAAAAACTAAGAAAATAAGAAAATACATGACTAGGAATTTCTAGACCAACTATCGCTTGATGCTAGGACACCACTAAAATCTTCTAGCTCAAGTTTTGTTTAGGTTTAATCTCGTCTAAACATTCAGGGAGATGATAGAACATGAAACGTTGGTCTTCTCGTACTTCATGTATCAAACTTTCAACATGTTGACAGTGATAGCAATCTTTGTCATGGCTAGGTAGTGGTGGTGGAAGAAATGAAATGGTTTGATGCGAAGGATCAAGTGAAGCGGTTTGTGGAGCTTCAAACGATGGAGGGATTGGTGGAGGCACATTTGAGAATGGCTCGACCTAGAATGATGGTGGTGGTAGAGAAGTGTCAACTTCCATATGGTCGGGTGGTTGACTTTGATGATTTCTCATAATCTAAATGGGATTATATGATGGAAACGGCGAAAAGGAAGCCCGAGCAAATGTTGACTCAACACCTTGATTTTGTACCATTATTCCTCCTAATGAGGAAAATGTTGTCGGCGTAGGCGGATGAGACGGCCTAGGAGGCAAATCCTCTAAATTGTAGAGGTGTGGTGATGATAGTGGAGATGTAAAAGAAATAGCTCTAGGAACCAATGGTGATGGTTTAGTAGGGATGATATTGTTTGGCCTAGGAGGTATGGTAGTGTTTGGCATAGGTAGTTTTGTGGGTACTATCCTTTTAGGAATTGTTTGGATTGTTTGAGGGAAGATCCTATCAATTGTTGGCTTGACCGGAGATGATTTGGTTGAAGAGATTTTGTGTATAACACGAGCCTTTTTCTTGGGTGGTTCTTTGGTGGATAAGTTACTACTTGAGGTTTTCCTCATGATAAGATGTTTTCAAGAGGTTTGTAAGGGTTTCTAAAGTGCTGAAAGTTAGGATGAAGGTGATGACTATGGAAGTCCTAACAATGTGGTTTATAAAGCAAGAGATTTGGCAAGTGCATTTAAGCCTTAAGCCACTAAGATTCATTGGAATGTGATGATGTACATGCACAAGAGTCAACTTCAGAGTTTGTACTGATCTACGAACTCAATTAAGATGAGATGGAGTGTTTGAGTTAAAAAGATGAGTTGAAATGATTGTTTTAGTAAGATTTGACATAAACTGTCATCCGGATCCTATGGTTCCCTCCTCATAGGGATCCGTCTTGGCTAATCCTAGGGATTCGGCTCTCAGCAGCTATGAAAGAGTAGAGATGATGTTTCTAAGGTCTAAGATTTGCATTATCTTGAGTGTTTCAGTCCTCCTAAATGTCTTAAATGAAGGGGTGCTTAAGTACTTGAAAGTAATGAGTGATGTAGCTAATGATTGCCTTTTATGGAAGGAATTGGAACTTTCATGAGTACCAATGAGTGAACAAGGATGACACTAAAGATGAGTGTGTCAATAGAAGCTAAATGATCCTAGAAATCAGGTTGTGACTTAGGATAGTGTTTTGGAAAATATCCTAAAAGCTTTGAGATGGGAAAACTAGAATTTTGATCAATTTGATCAATTTTGAGGTAAGGATGGTTATGATCAATTTTGTCATAGTCAAATGATTTCTAAAGCTTGATGTGAGGGATCATGTGAGAATGATGAGTGATCTAGAGAATGGAAGAGTAATGGTTTTAAGTGCAACGATAGATCTATAATCGTCTTGAGTATGATCTAGATGAATTATGTGTGAGTAGGAAGGATCTACTTAACTTGATAAGGACTTAATTTGCCTTAAGATACTATGTATAGCTTAATGTGATGTGTTCTAAGGATATGTTTGAAATACAATGCTTGCAATTGCATTTTCTGTTTGCTGGATCCCACGGTTCCCTAAGTGTAGGGATCCGTCTAGAACAACTTTTGGGATCCTTCCATCTGCTTAAGCAGGACCTTTACTAAAGGTATGCAATGATCTTGACAATGCATTATATTCCAAGGTTAATTTGAGAGGAATTCTAACACTAAGATATCAAATGTAAGATGTTTTATTTCATGAAGGAAATAGGATTACATTGATAAAGCACGAATACAAAGAGGATTGATCCTATTTGAAAGTCTACTAAGCTCCTTGAGCATTATCGCTAGAGGGATCATCAAATGGTTGATGAGTGTTGGTGGAATCAAGAATGAAGAAGGTCTTCATGAGGGAAATGTTTAGCGGTTCCATCATCTTGTTCACAATCTGCCCTCTTTTACTAGCTTCTCAATTAGTTGGCGCAATTTTACACACTCATTCGTGGTGTGGCCCTTCTATCCATGATAGTCGCAGTATCCGTTTCCTACGCGCCGATCTTCCAGGGTGCGCATTGGTGGAGGCCTCGGGAAGTTCGCGCCTTCCGTTGCGAATATCTCCTTTGGAGTCTTGGTTAGCGGGATGTATTTATCATTGTCTCGTTGATCTGCGCAAAACCGTCAAGTCTTTACAGACCTAAAACAGCTCAGACACAGATACAATGAAGATCAGAGAATTCAGGGGATTCCCGGGTCGTTAAGTCCCAAGGAGACTCAATAGTGTGTAAAACTGATTCAGATGATGGAATGATCACTAAGGATAGTGATCTGCAAAGGTTTTGATTAGAAATTACACTACTGATTGATTTGGAATAGAATTGGACACAGAATTGGAAAGCACAACAACCAGATCAAAGAAACGTAAACGTAAGTTTTGGAAACTACGTATACGCACAAAACAAAAAGCGAAAACTAAAAAGTAAAAGACCTAAAAATATAAAAATGACATTTTTGGGATCCTAAAAATAAAAGAAAATTATTAGAAAAAGAAAATTATTTTTAACACTATTTAATTAATTATTATTAATTAAAAACTAATTTAACTATTTAATAAATACTCTAAAATGAAAGAAAATACAAAATAAGGCTAGAAAAATAAAATTATGATTCTGAAAAATCTAAAATACTATAAAACTAATTTTAAAACTAAAAATATATTTTTCACACTTTTTATCTAATTATTATTAATTAATAACTATTTAAAATACACTTAAATACTAGAAAATAGAAAATAAACTTGGAAAAATAAGATTTTAACTTGGAAAAATCTAAAATATGATAAAACTAATTTTAAAACAGAAAATATATTTTTTAGACTTTTTAATTATTTATTACTAATTTTTTATTATTTATTAACTATTTATAATTATAATAAATACTAAAAAGATAAAGAAAAATCTGAAACTTTTTCTAAAAATCCTATATGATAACAGAAACCTAAGAAAAAGAGAAAAACAAGATTTGCTTATTAAAAAGTTGAAAAGAAAAATCAAAAAGCTAAAAAATCTTAAATAAACGCTATCACTATTTTTATATTGATGTTTTTGTGATTTTTATTTTTGAAAACTACTTATATACTAATATTATGAAACTTTAACAAAGACAAAAAATTTACAAAACTCAAATAAGCTGTTTTAATGAGCTTATGGCCCAACAGTGGATATAAGAGCTTATTTGGGTGTTATAAGCTCAAATAAGCTTGAACACTGAAACCAAAGCTAGAACAAGATGGAATAAGGTACAAGCTATTGAAATGAAACTAAAGAATGAAAAGGAGCACACTGATAAGCTAAGAAAAGGCAAATAAGCACTTGACTGTGGTGATGAGAAACAGAAAATGGGACAAGTTTCAAGCTTGTAGCAGCCCTAGCTAACAAGCTCCAAACTGAAAAATAAAACTTGACAACTCAAGAAGACCAGGTTGGCTTTCCAAAGAACTAGAGAACTCAGGATTTGGACAAGTAATAAGCTTGATGCAAGCTTATCAATTGAGGCTTATTTTCTGTGCACAGGACAGATAGACAGAACAGGTACTCTCAATAAGCAGTTGAATAAGCACTCAAAAAGCCAAAAAACTAAGAACTATCATTTTTATATTTTTATTTACCAACTAGACTACAAATCCCCAAGAGCTTTTAAACTGGATCCTATTAATGAACCCACAATGAAATTCCAAACTTTATTTAAAAATGACCTTTTAAAATTTTGACTTTTTGAGAAAAACCAAAAAGTTGACCAAAATGAGATTTGAGTTGATCTAATTCACTGAATATGTTATGTTAAGGTGAGATAAGACTAACTAGAGCAATATTATCAACTTTCTAACACAAAACAATGATCTTGGATCATGAATCTGTCAACAGTGACTGCAAGATAAGATCCAAAGTGATTTTTTTGACTTTCTTCCAAAGAAGTGTTGATTTTCTTGACTTGTTCAAGTTAATAGGCACTAAAGTAACATAGACCAAAGACTTTTACTGTATAAAACTCTTTTTATCACAATCCAACAGTCTAAAACAAACACCCCTTATATGACTGTTTTGAAATTTTTACAAAGCAATTCACAATTTCAAACCAAAAACTTGATTACAGACCTTGTATAATCTATTGTTATGACTAATTAAGCTTTAAACAACACCTTATTACAACAGTAAATAAGAAATGATTAAGAAGCAGTTTTCACTGTCCAAATAAGGTTTTTACAAAATACAAATTTAAGTAAACAACCTATTGATTTTAATGATCAAACACACTAAATTATGACTAGTAAACAAATAGAAACAGAATTTAGAGCTAATACACTAGTGTAACAGTGAAATGCCAAATTGGCTAAAAATGCTTACAAGAGCTTCCAAGCTTAAAACTGAGAACTAGGATATGAAACCAATTCCTATATGCTCTCCACAGAGCTCTAAACCAAGGCCATCCAAGATAAACCTTGCTCCAGCTTTTCTTGTACCTTTCAAGTGATTTTTGATTTTTGACTATTTTCTTGGTATTTTTTGTGATTTTTTCTGTTTTTGAAACTAAACTGAATTTTAAAGTTGCTAAAAGCTTGCTTAAGCTTTCTTGGAGCTTAAATGACTTATTCTAGTCCATACAATCAACTGAAAACAACATTTGATACAACATGAAATTTTGCATAAATATGAGAAATTTCATAAACTGAAATACACTTTAACACTTGAATTAAAGGTTCACAGAGGCTTTCTTATATCAATAGAACTTGAAATACAAAGTTTTTAGATAAAAACATACACTTGAAACTTAAAAATGCTAAAAACGACAATAAAAGCTTAAAATTACACTACACACTTTGATACATTGCTTCTACTGCCCACTTTATAGACTTTTCCACATCTTTGAGGTACTCTGAATGTTTCCCACCAAACTTGAGCCATTGGATCTCTCAAATTAATCATAACCATCCACCTTGCATTTTGGCGCCAAAAATTCTTCAAAGCAGGTTTTTATCATTAATTGAGTTTGGTTGAAGTAATTAAAGGTTTTGGAGTGTATAGGAGTTGGAGGGGACATGGTATGGGAGGGGGAGTTGAAAAAGTGGGAAAACCAGTCATGGTTTTGAGGTTTCAGGCTTGGGAGAGACAGTGTACAGTGTTTCTGGTATAAGGGCGCGTTTAGTGGGTTTGACTTCTGTTTGACCGTGGAGTATTAATATCAAAGGGGTCAAAATGGGTTGTGACCTGGGGTCAGAATAAGTTTTGGACTGGAGGTCAAGGCTCAAGGGGTCAAGGCAGTTGGGTTTGGGCTAGCAGGGCTTGTATATTGGATTTGGATTGGGCCTTAGATATTATATTGTGTCCGTTTGGTTTAATTATTAAACAAGGACCAAAAGTGAAATTTTGCCAAACTCCAAGGACTGAAATTGAACATTTCCAAACTTCTCACAAGGACCAATTTTGACAAACATTGATAAAACAAGGGCCCTTTTTGCATAAAATCCATTTTCAAAGGTCCAAGGACTATTTTTGTAAATTTCCAAAGTTTGAGGACCTTTCTTGCCAATTGACCAAAGAATCATTCAAGGATCATTTTAAACAACTTAGAATACTTCAGGGACCTTGAATGATAAATTTCCACATTTTTGAATTCCAGGGACTAGATTTGACAACTTTTAAAACTTGGGGGACTAAAACTGCCAATTTTGCAAACTTGAATCATTTTTCATCTGATTTTGATATTTTTGCAATTAAAACACATAAAACACTGATTTGTGATAATTTGATCATTTTGATGTGTTTTTGAGTGTTTTCAGATGATTTTGCAGTTTAGATTATGTAAAAATGATGAGTATTTGGACACTCATCAATCCCCCACACTGAGATATTGCTAGTCCCTAGCAATGATTTGAGAAAACCTTGATGGATTTTAATCTCTTTACCAAAAGCCATCACTTCTGGAGTAGCCAATTGTTTTGATTCAAGTAAGAATCTTGGTACAACGATAACCAGATGATTTATTGGCAAATCATAAACCATATAACGGATTTGATGTGTCTTTACCAGAAGCCGTACTCTTCTGGACTAGCCAACTCTTAGATAAATTATCAGGATTATCTTTGGTGAGCTGAATACCAATTATGGATTTTCCACTGCCTTTACCACAAGCCATAACCTTGCGGGCTAGCCAACTCATTATCTTTTGAGGATGATGGGGAGCTGAGGAACCATACAATTTTGGGCAAATTGCAAGCCATATAAACGGATTTGAGAAATCTTTACCAAGAGCCGTTTGCTCCTGGATTAGCCAATCCTTTTGTCTTACAGACAAGGCGGACTGATAACCAAATGAGAAAGTGTAGAACACTTACTCCAAAAAAAAAAATTTTGGCCAAAAACGGGGGAATTGGGTAGATAATATATATGAAATTCGTGAGAATTCCCCCCCCACACTTAGAAATGAATATTGCCCTCAATATTCAAAGTACCGGCGGTTATGCCGAAACTGAGAACGTTAAAGGGAAATACTACGGCCATTTATTTAGAAGAAGATTTTTTTTTTTTTTTTTTTTTTTTTTTTTTAGAAAGATTGAGAATATACAACAGTGTGGGGAAACTCCCCCACACTAGGGTGGTAGAAAGGGGATAAGAAGACAGAATTATGGGTGAGAACCCATATGATGCGTGCTAATGTTTTTGATTACCGAGTCACTAGCTTGACTCGATCCCCGCATTCATTTGTTCATGGGGAATGTTTGTAAATCCGGGACAACCACAGGGGGAATGTCCTCTCCAAAGTAATGCTTAACTCGATGACCATTCACTTTAAAATTAGGACCATCGGGTTGAGATAACTCAACGGTACCATAAGGATAAACCTTAGCGATAGTGAATGGACCAGACCAGCGGGACTTGAGCTTTCCCGAGAAAATCTTCAATCTGGAATTGAAAAGAAGGACTCGATCACCAACGTTGAAAACGCGGTTCTTGATCTTGGAGTCATGGATCTTCTTTGTCTTTTGCTTGTAGATCAAAGAGTTCTCATAAGCTTGATCACGAAGTTCATTTAGTTCATTCATTTGAACTTTTCTATGATCACCGGCTGTCTGTATGTCGAAGTTAGCATGCTTTAAGGCCCAGTATGCCTTGTGCTCTAGTTCAATCGGAAGATGACATGCTTTTCCGTACACTAGCTTGTATGGAGTACACCCAATTGGTGTTTTGTAAGCTGTACGAAAGCCCAGAGTGCGTCATCAAGCTTATCCGACCAGGATGCACGATTTTCGCCTACTGTCCTTTCAAGGAATCCTTTTAATACCACGGTTTGAAACTTCCACCTGCCCACTTGTTTGGGGGTGGTATGCAGTAGAGAGACGATGGGTAACACCATATTTTTGCATGACTCTTTCAAATTGGTCATTACAGAAATGTGTACCAGCGATCACTGATTATCGCTCTCGGAGTTCCAAACCTGGCAAACAGAGATTTCAAAAACTTCACAACTACTCGGGCATCATTGGTGGGTAAGGCTTTTGCTTCAACCCATTTTGACAGATAGTCAACAGCCACGAGTATGTACTTGTTACCACGAGAAGATGGAAACGGCCCCATAAAATCAATACCCCATATGTCAAATATCTCACAAACTTGAATGGCATTTTGTGGCATTTCATTCCTCTGAGATATATTACCATGACGCTGACAAGCGTCACAGGTTTTGACATAATCGTGGGCATCCTTATAGATTGTGGGCCAATAGAACCCGGAATCAAACACCTTTTTGGCGGTGTAGTTTGGACTATGATGGCCCCCGGTGGGTCCAGCATGGCAAGCTGTGAGAATGTCAATAGCTTCCTGTCCATAAACACACCGTCGGATGACTTGATCCGCACAGATTTTGAACAAGAAAGGGTCGTCCCAGAAATAATGTTTAACATCTTTGAAGAATTTGTTCTTCTGCTGGGTCGACATCCCTTTCACAATGAAGTTACCCGCATGGTAATTTGCAAAGTCAGCAAACCATGGGGTGGTAGAATTTCCACGAAAAGAAACCGCATTGAGTGTCTCGAGAGGAAATGTTTCATTTATATCCTTTTTCTCGAAAACATCTTGGTGAGGGTTTTCTAATCTGGATAGATGATCAGCCGCTAGATTCTCAGCTCCTTTTTTATCACGTATAATGATATCAAATTCTTGGAGGAGGAGAATCCAACGAAGCAATCTCGGCTTTGCATCTTGTTTTGCAAAGAGATATTTAAGAGCCGAGTGATCCGTATACACTACGCATTTGGTCAAGATAAGATACGGCCGAAACTTCTCAAAAGCATACACCACGGCTAATAGCTCTTTTTCTGTGGTGGTGTAATGAGTTTGAGCCTCAGTCATAGTTTTGCTTGCGTAGTGAATAGGCTGAAAATGCTTATTTCTTCGTTGCCCTAGGACTGCACCGATAGCAAAATCACTTGCATCGCACATGAGCTCAAAAGGCAAGTCCCAGTCAGGAGCAACGAGAATGGGTGCTTCAGTTAGCTTTTTCTTCAATGTTTCAAAAGCTATGATGCACTCGGGTGAGAAGATAAAAGGAGCATCCTTTTCAAGAAGATGGGTCATAGGCCGGGCGATTTTGGAAAAATCTTGAATGAATCTACGATAGAAACCGGCATGACCCAAAAAACTCCTAATACCCTTGACGGTAGTAGGATGAGGCAGCTTGGCAATGACATCAACCTTTGCTCTATCTACCTCAATCCCATTCTTTGAAATCTTATGGCCAAGGACAATGCCTTCTTTGACCATAAAGTGGCTTTTCTCCCAATTTAGACAAAGATTGGTGTCTTCACACCTTTGAAGCATTTTATCTAAATGGGAGAGACATGATTGAAAAGAATCCCCAATGACCGAGAAGTCATCCATAAACACTTCCATTGTTTCCCCGATCATGTCGTGGAATATGGCCATCATACATCGTTGGAACGTGCCAGGAGCATTACATAAGCCAAAAGGCATACGTTTGTAGGCAAAAGTCCCGTATGGGCAAGTGAATGTGGTCTTCTCTTGATCCTGTGGATCAATAGGGATTTGAAAGTAACCCGAGAAACCATCAAGGAAACAATAGTATTCATTCCCTGCTAATCTCTCAAGCATCTGGTCCATGAAGGGTAAAGGAAAATGGTCTTTACGAGTGGCGTCATTCAACTTACGATAGTCAATGCAAACACGCCATCCTGTAACCAATCGAGTTGGAATTAACTCGTTATCTTCATTTGTGATAACAGTAATGCCACCCTTTTTCGGGACACAATGAATTGGGCTGACCCAAGGACTGTCTGAGATCGGGTAAATCAATCCAGCATCAAGAAGTTTGATAACCTCTTGTTTGATAACATCATGGATTTTTGGATTCACTCGTCTCTGATGTTGAACTGCTGGTTTAAAGTCATCCTCCATCAAGATTTTATGAGTACAGAACTCAGGGTTTATACCTTTGATGTCGGAGAGTTTCCAAGCAATTGCTTGCTTGTGTGACTTCAAGATTGTAATGAGAGCAGCTTTTTCATCTTTACTCAAATCTCGAGCAATAATGACGGGTAATTTATCATCACCCTCAAGGAATGCATACTCAAGATGAGGAGGTAAGTCCTTAAGCTCAACCTCAGGAAATTCATCAGTTTTCTCAACTGAATTGACTTCCTCGTTATGAAGTTTGATGGGAGGGAGAGGAAGAGAAGTATCCAGATTTGACACTTTCTTAAGAAGAATATCTCCCTCCAGATTAATCTCATTTTGATTAATCTCAACTGGGATTGAATCACTAGGATGAGGGGTTGATGATGGATCATCATTGAGCAACTTCTCAATAAGAAGTATGTCCCCCTCAATATCAATTGGAGCGTGATCAATTTCCCAAGGTACAGAATCACTAGCCAAATATGCTTCAATCTCATCTAAGATGAAGTCGCTTCCCTCAAACTGGAGTGATAGAAGGAGTAGAATTGGCTATGATAGGCTGAGAAGATGTGGTGGAATCCCCACTCACAGAATTATGAGAATAACCAAGAACTTCTTGAGAGTACTCATCAGAAGCAACATCAATGATATCTATTCGGTTAACCGATTCAGAATCATAATTTGCGGAGTACCTCGAAGTTTGGTCTAAGGTTGAAGGTGACAGCTTCAGTTACCAACACGCAATGTGATTTCTTGCTCAAATACATCTATGAGAGCACGGCCCGTTCTCAGGAATCCTCGACCAACAATGAGAGGAACCCGATGATCGGCATCAAAATCAACAACCACGAAGTCAGCTGGGAAATGGAACTTTCCTACTTTCACAAATACGTCCTCAGCAATGCCAAGAGGACGGGATATGGAACGATCAGCAAGCTCGAGAGTCATGCATGTAGGAGTGAGTTCCGGAAGAGAAAGTTTCTTCCACACTGAATATGGCATAAGATTAATGCTTGCACCAAGATCTGCTAGGGCAAAGCATTCAACCATTCCTGGGAATACACAAGGTAAGAGAAATTTCCCAGGATCTCCAAGCTTTTCAGGAAGCTTCTTTCAGAATAACTGCTGAGCAGTTCTCGTTAAGAGGAGTCTTAGCCATTTCAAACAGCTTTTCCTTATTGCTTAACATGTGCTTGAGAGTCGATGCGAACTTGGGCATCAGCATGATAGCATCCGCAAAGCTTATGTCAAAGTGTAACTCTTGGAAAATTTGGAAAAATTTATCCATTTGATGACTAGCTTTCTCGCGGAGCTTTTGCTCATTCAAGCGCGATGGGTAAGGAATAGAAGATTTGGATTTCTGATTCTCAACAGGAGCTACAGGAGGTTCAAAAACAACTCCTTGATTAGGCTGGGGTTTCTGGACCACTTGAGGTTGGACTACCGAAGGTAGGACGTGTGCTGTACTTCGTGGGCTTGAATTATGCACTTTGTCCGTAGTATCCTTGGTAACTTGACTCATTGGCACTGGTGGAGGTGGCATTGGAGTCGTAGGTCCATTATGTTTTGGAGGTTCACTGTCCACTACCTTAGGAAGGGAAGAAGAAGAAGAGGTAGTAGGAACAGCAGGTCCAGTGTATGAAACACCACTTCGGGTTGTGATCGCCTTGGCATCGCCCCTCGGGTTAGCGATCGTGTTGCTCGGTAAAGTACCTGAGCCCGAGGGTCGATCATTTAAAGACTTCTTCAGATCAGCAATCTGACTGACCAACAACCGGTTCATTTCATCTTGGGATTTCATGAACTGCTTCAGTAACTCATCAGATGATGGTCCCTGGAGGAGTAATGACGGGAGGAGCTGGAGGGACAATTTGAGGTCGTATGTTTTGATTATGACCAAAATTCCCTTGATTAGGATTCATATTCCCATGAAATTGATTCCCTCGATTGAAATTGTTTTGATGAGGGTTTCCTTGATGATGGAAACCCTGATTGGGTCCAGGATAGAAATTACCTTGGTTTTGATAACCTTGGTTCATTCTTGGTTGGTTCTGATTCCGGTTTTGCATGTTGTGATTTTGATTGAAACCGGGTGGTGCCTGATTAGTGTTAGCACGGTAGTGTGGTTCATTTTGAGGACGGTATTGATTACCTCCTTGTTGTGAACTACCGGCTAAAGCATTGGCCTCAAAAGGACTACCATCGGTGGCAGTACAATTGTAGTAAGCGTGAGGACCACCACAAGTGACACAAACTTCAACTTTCTTCACTTCAGCATGTGTTGGTGGCTGAGTGAAGGAAACTTTCTTTTGGTTAGCAAGAACCAAAGCCTGAACAATGTCTGTGAGTTTATCAATCTTAGCATCGGTGCTAGATGTACTCACTGGGGATGAAGAAGAAGAAGGTCCAGCATTAGACTGATATGTCTTAGCTCTGAAAGGACGGACCTGAGATTTGTTCTCAATGATCTGCAAGGCCTCTTTTGTGGTCTTGCTCAGGAAATTACCTCCCGCGGAGGCATTCAAAGAATCTTGATTGGCCTGATTGAGACCATTGTAGAAAGTATCCATTTGCATTAACTCGGTAAAACCGTGATGCGGACACTTGCGAAGCAACTCTTTGTAACGATCCCATGCCTCCCCGAATGATTCATCAAATCTCTGAGAAAATTTCATTATCTCATTCTTAAGACTTGTGGTTCGGGATGGAGGATAGAACTCGTTAACGAACTTGGTGACAAGATCTTCCCATGTCTCTATAGAACGAGGGGGTTGTTTCTCAAGCCAATTCCGGGCTTGTCCCTCTAGAGAAAATGGGAACAGAAGAAGCTTGATAGCTTCGGATGGGACATTCTTGTACTTGATGGTAGATGCTATCTTGTTAAACCATCGAATGTGTGCATGAGGATCATCCCGCTCAAAACCATAGAATTGGCTTTGGGTTACTAGATTGAGCAACCCGGTTTTGAGCTCGAAAGTGTCAGCCACGATGGCTGGAACAACAATGGCATCTCCGTAACCCTCGATGGGTGCTTGGAGAAGCTCATTCATGGGTTTGTCTTCTGCCATTTCGACAGGAGGTGGTGGTGGTAGACGTTCCTCAGTCACGGCTGAAGGAGCTGAACGTCCTCTACGTCTGCGAGGAATCTTTCCAAGTTCAGAAAGTGGACTTGTAGAACTGGAAGAACGAGTGCGCATGCACTATGTATAAAAACCAATTTTCAAAACAAATGAGGCAAAACACAAGTGAACTTAACCAATAATCACAGATGAAATGGCTTCTTTGAAAAAGGTACACCAAATCACAAGTGACACAAAGGCAAGTTTTAAATCTGATGTTCGGGAACTTATTAATGGTCGCACCCCCAGTTAGGTAGTGCACTGCCTTGATTTGCGGTGGTTGATTTTTATGTATTCAATTAAGTACCACTGAAAAGACGTAGGTAAGATCTGTGCAAATGGGTTCAAAAACTTTTGGACAATATTTTTGTTATCGACCCGTTTAACCAAATCGTATCTCTTCAAGAATCACCTTAAAAGAGAATACAAAATAGAAAACGTTCCGATTGTTTTGTTGTTTTATATTTTTTTTGGTGTTTTAACACTTTAGGAAAAGTGTTAATGACTTTTTTGATTTTCTTATAACTTTACAAAAACTTTTTACAAATGGTGGGTATGTGCAACAATGGATCTGAAAATGGCTAGACACACGCTAAAGCCTCCCCGGCAGCGGCGCCAAAATTTTGATCTGCGCAAAACCGTCAAGTCTTACAGACCTAAAACAGCTCAGACACAGATACAATGAAGATCAGAGAATTCAGGGGATTCCCGGGTCGTTAAGTCCCAAGGAGACTCAATGGTGTGTAAAACTGATTCAGATGATGGAATGATCACTAAGGATAGTGATCTGCAAAGGTTTTGATTAGAAATTACACTACTGATTGATTTGGAATAGAATTGGACACAGAATTGGAAAGCACAACAACCAGATCAAAGAAACGTAAACGTAAGTTTTGGAAACTACGTATACGCACAAAACAAAAAGTGAAAACTAAAAAGTAAAAGACCTAAAAATATAAAAATGACATTTTTGGGATCCTAAAAATAAAAGAAAATTATTAGAAAAAGAAAATTATTTTTAACACTATTTAATTAATTATTATTAATTAAAAACTAATTTAACTATTTAATAAATACTCTAAAATGAAAGAAAATACAAAATAAGGCTAGAAAAATAAACTTATGATTCTGAAAAATCTAAAATACTATAAAACTAATTTTAAAACTAAAAATATATTTTTCACACTTTTTATCTAATTATTATTAATTAATAACTATTTAAAATACACTTAAATACTAGAAAATAGAAAATAAACTTGGAAAAATAAGATTTTAACTTGGAAAAATCTAAAATATGATAAAACTAATTTTAAAACAGAAAATATATTTTTTAGACTTTTTAATTATTTATTACTAATTTTTTATTATTTATTAACTATTTATAATTATAATAAATACTAAAAAGATAAAGAAAAATCTGAAACTTTTTCTAAAAATCCTATATGATAACAGAAACCTAAGAAAAAGAGAAAAACAAGATTTGCTTATTAAAAAGTTGAAAAGAAAAATCAAAAAGCTAAAAAATCTTAAATAAACGCTATCACTATTTTTATATTGATGTTTTTGTGATTTTTATTTTTGAAAACTACTTATATACTAATATTATGAAACTTTAACAAAGACAAAAAATTTACAAAACTCAAATAAGCTGTTTTAATGAGCTTATGGCCCAACAGTGGATATAAGAGCTTATTTGGGTGTTATAAGCTCAAATAAGCTTGAACACTGAAACCAAAGCTAGAACAAGATGGAATAAGGTACAAGCTATTGAAATGAAACTAAAGAATGAAAAGGAGCACACTGATAAGCTAAGAAAAGGCAAATAAGCACTTGACTGTGGTGATGAGAAACAGAAAATGGGACAAGTTTCAAGCTTGTAGCAGCCCTAGCTAACAAGCTCCAAACTGAAAAATAAAACTTGACAACTCAAGAAGACCAGGTTGGCTTTCCAAAGAACTAGAGAACTCAGGATTTGGACAAGTAATAAGCTTGATGCAAGCTTATCAATTGAGGCTTATTTTCTGTGCACAGGACAGATAGACAGAACAGGTACTCTCAATAAGCAGTTGAATAAGCACTCAAAAAGCCAAAAAACTAAGAACTATCATTTTTATATTTTTCTTTACCAACTAGACTACAAATCCCCAAGAGCTTTTAAACTGGATCCTATTAATGAACCCACAATGAAATTCCAAACTTTATTCAAAAACGACCTTTTGAAATTTTGACTTTTTGAGAAAAACCAAAAAGTTGACCAAAATGAGATTTGAGTTGATCTAATTCACTGAATATGTTATGTTAAGGTGAGATAAGACTAACTAGAGCAATATTATCAACTTTCTAACACAAAACAATGATCTTGGATCATGAATCTGTCAACAGTGACTGCAAGATAAGATCCAAAGTGATTTTTTTGACTTTCTTCCAAAGAAGTGTTGATTTTCTTGACTTGTTCAAGTTAATAGGCACTAAAGTAACATAGACCAAAGACTTTTACTGTATAAAACTCTTTTTATCACAATCCAACAGTCTAAAACAAACACCCCTTATATGACTGTTTTGAAATTTTTACAAAGCAATTCACAATTTCAAACCAAAAACTTGATTACAGACCTTGTATAATCTATTGTTATGACTAATTAAGCTTTAAACAACACCTTATTACAACAGTAAATAAGAAATGATTAAGAAGCAGTTTTCACTGTCCAAATAAGGTTTTTACAAAATACAAATTTAAGTAAACAACCTATTGATTTTAATGATCAAACACACTAAATTATGATTAGTAAACAAATAGAAACAGAATTTAGAGCTAATACACTAGTGTAACAGTGAAATGCCAAATTGGCTAAAAATGCTTACAAGAGCTTCCAAGCTTAAAACTGAGAACTAGGATATGAAACCAATTCCTATATGCTCTCCACAGAGCTCTAAACCAAGGCCATCCAAGATAAACCTTGCTCCAGCTTTTCTTGTACCTTTCAAGTGATTTTTGATTTTTGACTATTTTCTTGGTATTTTTTGTGATTTTTTCTGTTTTTGAAACTAAACTGAATTTTAAAGTTGCTAAAAGCTTGCTTAAGCTTTCTTGGAGCTTAAATGACTTATTCTAGTCCATACAATCAACTGAAAACAACATTTGATACAACATGAAATTTTGCATAAATATGAGAAATTTCATAAACTGAAATACACTTTAACACTTGAATTAAAGGTTCACAGAGGCTTTCTTATATCAATAGAACTTGAAATACAAAGTTTTTAGATAAAAACATACACTTGAAACTTAAAAATGCTAAAAACGACAATAAAAGCTTAAAATTACACTACACACTTTGATACATTGCTTCTACTGCCCACTTTATAGACTTTTCCACATCTTTGAGGTACTCTGAATGTTTCCCACCAAACTTGAGCCATTGGATCTCTCAAATTAATCATAACCATCCACCTTGCATTTTGGCGCCAAAAATTCTTCAAAGCAGGTTTTTATCATTAATTGAGTTTGGTTGAAGTAATTAAAGGTTTTGGAGTGTATAGGAGTTGGAGGGGACATGGTATGGGAGGGGGAGTTGAAAAAGTGGGAAAACCAGTCATGGTTTTGAGGTTTCAGGCTTGGGAGAGACAGTGTACAGTGTTTCTGGTATAAGGGCGCGTTTAGTGGGTTTGACTTCTGTTTGACCGTGGAGTATTAATATCAAAGGGGTCAAAATGGGTTGTGACCTGGGGTCAGAATAAGTTTTGGACTGGAGGTCAAGGCTCAAGGGGTCAAGGCAGTTGGGTTTGGGCTAGCAGGGCTTGTATATTGGATTTGGATTGGGCCTTAGATATTATATTGTGTCCGTTTGGTTTAATTATTAAACAAGGACCAAAAGTGAAATTTTGCCAAACTCCAAGGACTGAAATTGAACATTTCCAAACTTCTCACAAGGACCAATTTTGACAAACATTGATAAAACAAGGGCCCTTTTTGCATAAAATCCATTTTCAAAGGTCCAAGGACTATTTTTGTAAATTTCCAAAGTTTGAGGACCTTTCTTGCCAATTGACCAAAGAATCATTCAAGGATCATTTTAAACAACTTAGAATACTTCAGGGACCTTGAATGATAAATTTCCACATTTTTGAATTCCAGGGACTAGATTTGACAACTTTTAAAACTTGGGGGACTAAAACTGCCAATTTTGCAAACTTGAATCATTTTTCATCTGATTTTGATATTTTTGCAATTAAAACACATAAAACACTGATTTGTGATAATTTGATCATTTTGATGTGTTTTTGAGTGTTTTCAGATGATTTTGCAGTTTAGATTATGTAAAAATGATGAGTATTTGGACACTCATCAATCCCCCACACTGAGATATTGCTAGTCCCTAGCAATGATTTGAGAAAACCTGATGGATTTTATCTCTTTACCAAAAGCCATCACTTCTGGAGTAGCCAATTGTTTTGATTCAAGTAAGAATCTTGGTACAACGATAACCAGATGATTTATTGGCAAATCATAAACCATATAACGGATTTGATGTGTCTTTACCAGAAGCCGTACTCTTCTGGACTAGCCAACTCTTAGATAAATTATCAGGATTATCTTTGGTGAGCTGAATACCAATTATGGATTTTCCACTGCCTTTACCACAAGCCATAACCTTGCGGGCTAGCCAACTCATTATCTTTTGAGGATGATGGGGAGCTGAGGAACCATACAATTTTGGGCAAATTGCAAGCCATATAAACGGATTTGAGAAATCTTTACCAAGAGCCGTTTGCTCCTGGATTAGCCAATCCTTTTGTCTTACAGACAAGGCGGACTGATAACCAAATGAGAAAGTGTAGAACACTTACTCCAAAAAAAAAAATTTTGGCCAAAAACGGGGGAATTGGGTAGATAATATATATGAAATTCGTGAGAATTCCCCCCCACACTTAGAAATGAATATTGCCCTCAATATTCAAAGTACCGGCGGTTATGCCGAAACTGAGAACGTTAAAGGGAAATACTACGGCCATTTATTTAGAAGAAGATTTTTTTTTTTTTTTTTTTTTTTTTTTTAGAAAGATTGAGAATATACAACAGTGTGGGGAAACTCCCCCACACTAGGGTGGTAGAAAGGGGATAAGAAGACAGAATTATGGGTGAGAACCCATATGATGCGTGCTAATGTTTTTGATTACCGAGTCACTAGCTTGACTCGATCCCCGCATTCATTTGTTCATGGGGAATGTTTGTAAATCCGGGACAACCACAGGGGGAATGTCCTCTCCAAAGTAATGCTTAACTCGATGACCATTCACTTTAAAATTAGGACCATCGGGTTGAGATAACTCAACGGTACCATAAGGATAAACCTTAGCGATAGTGAATGGACCAGACCAGCGGGACTTGAGCTTTCCCGAGAAAATCTTCAATCTGGAATTGAAAAGAAGGACTCGATCACCAACGTTGAAAACGCGGTTCTTGATCTTGGAGTCATGGATCTTCTTTGTCTTTTGCTTGTAGATCAAAGAGTTCTCATAAGCTTGATCACGAAGTTCATTTAGTTCATTCATTTGAACTTTTCTATGATCACCGGCTGTCTGTATGTCGAAGTTAGCATGCTTTAAGGCCCAGTATGCCTTGTGCTCCAGTTCAATCGGAAGATGACATGCTTTTCCGTACACTAGCTTGTATGGAGTACACCCAATTGGTGTTTTGAAAGCTGTACGAAAAGCCCAGAGTGCGTCATCAAGCTTATCCGACCAGGATGCACGATTCTCGCCTACTGTCCTTTCAAGGATTCTTTTAATACCACGGTTTGAAACTTCCACCTGCCCACTTGTTTGGGGGTGGTATGCAGTAGAGAGACGATGGGTAACACCATATTTTTGCATGACTCTTTCAAATTGGTCATTACAGAAATGTGTACCGCGATCACTGATTATCGCTCTCGGAGTTCCAAACCTGGCAAACAGAGATTTCAAAAACTTCACAACTACTCGGGCATCATTGGTGGGTAAAGCTTTTGCTTCAACCCATTTTGACAGATAGTCAACAGCCACGAGTATGTACTTGTTACCACGAGAAGATGGAAACGGCCCCATAAAATCAATACCCCATATGTCAAATATCTCACAAACTTGAATGGCATTTTGTGGCATTTCATTCCTCTGAGATATATTACCATGACGCTGACAAGCGTCACAGGTTTTGACATAATCGTGGGCATCCTTATAGATTGTGGGCCAATAGAACCCGGAATCAAACACCTTTTTGGCGGTGTAGTTTGGACTATGATGGCCCCCGGTGGGTCCAGCATGGCAAGCTGTGAGAATGTCAATAGCTTCCTGTCCATAAACACACCGTCGGATGACTTGATCCGCACAGATTTTGAACAAGAAAGGGTCGTCCCAGAAATAATGTTTAACATCTTTGAAGAATTTGTTCTTCTGCTGGGTCGACATCCCTTTCACAATGAAGTTACCCGCATGGTAATTTGCAAAGTCAGCAAACCATGGGGTGGTAGAATTTCCACGAAAAGAAACCGCATTGAGTGTCTCGAGAGGAAATGTTTCATTTATATCCTTTTTCTCGAAAACATCTTGGTGAGGGTTTTCTAATCTGGATAGATGATCAGCCGCTAGATTCTCAGCTCCTTTTTTATCACGTATAATGATATCAAATTCTTGGAGGAGGAGAATCCAACGAAGCAATCTCGGCTTTGCATCTTGTTTTGCAAAGAGATATTTAAGAGCCGAGTGATCCGTATACACTACGCATTTGGTCAAGATAAGATACGGCCGAAACTTCTCAAAAGCATATACCACGGCTAATAGCTCTTTTTCTGTGGTGGTGTAATGAGTTTGAGCCTCAGTCATAGTTTTGCTTGCGTAGTGAATAGGCTGAAAATGCTTATTTCTTCGTTGCCCTAGGACTGCGCCGATAGCAAAATCACTTGCATCGCACATGAGCTCAAAAGGCAAGTCCCAGTCAGGAGCAACGAGAATGGGTGCTTCAGTTAGCTTTTTCTTCAATGTTTCAAAAGCTATGATGCACTCGGGTGAGAAGATAAAAGGAGCATCCTTTTCAAGAAGATGGGTCATAGGCCGGGCGATTTTGGAAAAATCTTGAATGAATCTACGATAGAAACCGGCATGACCCAAAAAACTCCTAATACCCTTGACGGTAGTAGGATGAGGCAGCTTGGCAATGACATCAACCTTTGCTCTATCTACCTCAATCCCATTCTTTGAAATCTTATGGCCAAGGACAATGCCTTCTTTGACCATAAAGTGGCTTTTCTCCCAATTTAGACAAAGATTGGTGTCTTCACACCTTTGAAGCATTTTATCTAAATGGGAGAGACATGATTGAAAAGAATCCCCAATGACCGAGAAGTCATCCATAAACACTTCCATTGTTTCCCCGATCATGTCGTGGAATATGGCCATCATACATCGTTGGAACGTGCCAGGAGCATTACATAAGCCAAAAGGCATACGTTTGTAGGCAAAAGTCCCGTATGGGCAAGTGAATGTGGTCTTCTCTTGATCCTGTGGATCAATAGGGATTTGAAAGTAACCCGAGAAACCATCAAGGAAACAATAGTATTCATTCCCTGCTAATCTCTCAAGCATCTGGTCCATGAAGGGTAAAGGAAAATGGTCTTTACGAGTGGCGTCATTCAACTTACGATAGTCAATGCAAACACGCCATCCTGTAACCAATCGAGTTGGAATTAACTCGTTATCTTCATTTGTGATAACAGTAATGCCACCCTTTTTCGGGACACAATGAATTGGGCTGACCCAAGGACTGTCTGAGATCGGGTAAATCAATCCAGCATCAAGAAGTTTGATAACCTCTTGTTTGATAACATCATGGATTTTTGGATTCACTCGTCTCTGATGTTGAACTGCTGGTTTAAAGTCATCCTCCATCAAGATTTTATGGGTACAAAACTCAGGGTTGATACCTTTGATGTCGGAGAGTTTCCAAGCAATTGCTTGCTTGTGTGACTTCAAGATTGTAATGAGAGCAGCTTTTTCATCTTTACTCAAATCTCGAGCAATAATGACGGGTAATTTATCGTCACCCTCAAGGAATGCATACTCAAGATGAGGAGGTAAGTCCTTAAGCTCAACCTCAGGAAATTCATCAGTTTTCTCAACTGATTTGATTTCCTTGTTATGAAGTTTGACGGGAGGGAGAGGAAGAGAAGTATCCAGATTTGACACTTTCTTAAGAAGAATATCTCCCTCCGGATTAATCTCATTTTGATTAATCTCAACTGGGATTGAATCACTAGGATGAGGGGTTGATGATGGATCATCATTGAGCAACTTCTCAATAAGAAGTATATCCCCCTCAATATCAATTGGAGCGTGATCAATTTCCCAAGGAACAGAATCACTAGCCAAATATGCTTCAATCTCATCTAAGATGAAGTCGCTTCCCTCAAATGGAGTGATAGAAGGAGTAGAATTGGCTATGATAGGCTGAGAAGATGTGGTGGAATCCCCACTCACAGAATTATGAGAATAACCAAGAACTTCTTGAGAGTACTCGTCAGAAGCAACATCAATGATATCTATTCGGTTAACCGATTCAGAATCATAATTTGCGGAGTACCTCGAAGTTTGGTCTAGGTTGAAAGTGACAGCTTCGTTACCAACACGCAATGTGATTTCTTGCTCAAATACATCTATGAGAGCACGGCCCGTTCTCAGGAATCCTCGACCAACAATGAGAGGAACCCGATGATCGGCATCAAAATCAACAACCACGAAGTCAGCTGGGAAATGGAACTTTCCTACTTTTACAAATACGTCCTCGGCAATGCCAAGAGGACGGGATATGGAACGATCAGCAAGCTCGAGAGTCATGCATGTAGGAGTGAGTTCCGGGAGAGAAAGTTTCTTCCACACTGAATATGGCATAAGATTAATGCTTGCACCAAGATCTGCTAGGGCAAAGCATTCAACCATCCCTGGGAATACACAAGGTAAGAGAAATTTCCCAGGATCTCCAAGCTTTTCAGGAAGCTTTTTCAGAATAACTGCTGAGCAGTTCTCGTTAAGAGGAGTCTTAGCCATTTCAAACAGCTTTTCCTTATTGCTTAACATGTGTTTGAGAGTCGATGCAAACTTGGGCATCAGCATGATAGCATCCGCAAAGCTTATGTCAAAATGTAACTCTTGGAAAATTTGGAAAAATTTATCCATTTGATGACTAGCTTTCTCGCGGAGCTTTTGCTCGTTCAAGCGCGATGGGTACGGAATAGAAGATTTGGATTTCTGATTATCAACAGGAGCTACAGGAGGTTCAAAAACAACTCCTTGATTTGGCTTGGGTTTCTGGACCACTGGAGGTTGGACTACCGAAGGTAGGACGTGTGCTGTACTTCGTGGGCTTGAATTATGCACTTTTTCCGTTGTGTCCTTGGTAACTTGACTCATTGGCACTGGTGGAGGTGGCATTGGAGTCGTAGGTCCATTATGTTTTGGAGGTTCACTGTCCACTACCTTTGGAAAAGAAGAAGAAGAGGTAGTAGGAACAGCAGGTCCAGTGTATGAAACACCACTTCGGGTTGTGATCGCCTTGGCATCGCCCCTCGGGTTAGCGATCGTGTTGCTCGGTAAAGTACCTGAGCCCGAGGGTCGATCATTTAAAGACTTCTTCAGATCAGCAATCTGACTGACCAACAACCGGTTCATTTCATCTTGGGATTTCATGAACTGCTTCAGTAACTCATCAGATGATGGCCCTGGAGGAGTAATGACGGGAGGAGCTGGAGGGACAATTTGAGGTCGTATGTTTTGATTATGACCAAAATTCCCTTGATTAGGATTCATATTCCCATGAAATTGATTCCCTCGATTGAAATTGTTTTGATGAGGGTTTCCTTGATGATGGAAACCCTGATTGGGTCTAGGATAGAAATTACCTTGGTTTTGATAACCTTGGTTCATTCTTGGTTGGTTCTGATTCCGGTTTTGCATGTTGTGATTTTGATTGAAACCGGGTGGTGCCTGATTAGTGTTAGCACGGTAGTGTGGTTCATTTTGAGGACGGTATTGATTACCTCCTTGTTGTGAACTACCGGCTAAAGCATTGGCCTCAAAAGGACTACCATCGGTGGCAGTACAATTGTAGTAAGCGTGAGGACCACCACAAGTGACACAAACTTCAACTTTCTTCACTTCAGCATGTGTTGGTGGCTGAGTGAAGGAAACTTTCTTTTGGTTAGCAAGAACCAAAGCCTGAACAATGTCTGTGAGTTTATCAATCTTAGCATCGGTGCTAGATGTACTCACTGGGGATGAAGAAGAAGAAGGTCCAGCATTAGACTGATATGTCTTAGCTCTGAAAGGACGGACCTGAGATTTGTTCTCAATGATCTGCAAGGCCTCTTTTGTGGTCTTGCTCAGGAAATTACCTCCCGCGGAGGCATTCAAAGAATCTTGATTGGCCTGATTGAGACCATTGTAGAAAGTATCCATTTGCATTAACTCGGTAAAACCGTGATGCGGACACTTGCGAAGCAACTCTTTGTAACGATCCCATGCCTCCCCGAATGATTCATCAAATCTCTGAGAAAATTTCATTATCTCATTCTTAAGACTTGTGGTTCGGGATGGAGGATAGAACTCGTTAACGAACTTGGTGACAAGATCTTCCCATGTCTCTATAGAACGAGGGGGTTGTTTCTCAAGCCAATTCCGGGCTTGTCCCTCTAGAGAAAATGGGAACAGAAGAAGCTTGATAGCTTCGGATGGGACATTCTTGTACTTGATGGTAGATGCTATCTTGTTAAACCATCGAATGTGTGCATGAGGATCATCCCGCTCAAAACCATAGAATTGGCTTTGGGTTACTAGATTGAGCAACCCGGTTTTGAGCTCGAAAGTGTCAGCCACGATGGCTGGAACAACAATGGCATCTCCGTAACCCTCGATGGGTGCTTGGAGAAGCTCATTCATGGGTTTGTCTTCTGCCATTTCGACAGGAGGTGGTGGTGGTAGACGTTCCTCAGTCACGGCTGAAGGAGCTGAACGTCCTCTACGTCTGCGAGGAATCTTTCCAAGTTCAGAAAGTGGACTTGTAGAACTGGAAGAACGAGTGCGCATGCACTATGTATAAAAACCAATTTTCAAAACAAATGAGGCAAAACACAAGTGAACTTAACCAATAATCACAGATGAAATGGCTTCTTTGAAAAAGGTACACCAAATCACAAGTGACACAAAGGCAAGTTTTAAATCTGATGTTCGGGAACTTATTAATGGTCGCACCCCCAGTTAGGTAGTGCACTGCCTTGATTTGCGGTGGTTGATTTTTATGTATTCAATTAAGTACCACTGAAAAGACGTAGGTAAGATCTGTGCAAATGGGTTCAAAAACTTTTGGACAATATTTTTGTTATCGACCCGTTTAACCAAATCGTATCTCTTCAAGAATCACCTTAAAAGAGAATACAAAATAGAAAACGTTCCGATTGTTTTGTTGTTTTATATTTTTTTTGGTGTTTTAACACTTTAGGAAAAGTGTTAATGACTTTTTTGATTTTCTTATAACTTTACAAAAACTTTTTACAAATGGTGGGTATGTGCAACAATGGATCTGAAAATGGCTAGACACACGCTAAAGCCTCCCCGGCAGCGGCGCCAAAATTTTGATCTGCGCAAAACCGTCAAGTCTTTACAGACCTAAAACAGCTCAGACACAGATACAATGAAGATCAGAGAATTAAGGGGATTCCCGGGTCGTTAAGTCCCAAGGAGACTCAATGGTGTGTAAAACTGATTCAGATGATGGAATGATCACTAAGGATAGTGATCTGCAAAGGTTTTGATTAGAAATTACACTACTGATTGATTTGGAATAGAATTGGACACAGAATTGGAAAGCACAACAACCAGATCAAAGAAACGTAAACGTAAGTTTTGGAAACTACGTATACGCACAAAACAAAAAGTGAAAACTAAAAAGTAAAAGACCTAAAAATATAAAAATGACATTTTTGGGATCCTAAAAATAAAAGAAAATTATTAGAAAAAGAAAATTATTTTTAACACTATTTAATTAATTATTATTAATTAAAAACTAATTTAACTATTTAATAAATACTCTAAAATGAAAGAAAATACAAAATAAGGCTAGAAAAATAAACTTATGATTCTGAAAAATCTAAAATACTATAAAACTAATTTTAAAACTAAAAATATATTTTTCACACTTTTTATCTAATTATTATTAATTAATAACTATTTAAAATACACTTAAATACTAGAAAATAGAAAATAAACTTGGAAAAATAAGATTTTAACTTGGAAAAATCTAAAATATGATAAAACTAATTTTAAAACAGAAAATATATTTTTTAGACTTTTTAATTATTTATTACTAATTTTTTATTATTTATTAACTATTTATAATTATAATAAATACTAAAAAGATAAAGAAAAATCTGAAACTTTTTCTAAAAATCCTATATGATAACAGAAACCTAAGAAAAAGAGAAAAACAAGATTTGCTTATTAAAAAGTTGAAAAGAAAAATCAAAAAGCTAAAAAATCTTAAATAAACGCTATCACTATTTTTATATTGATGTTTTTGTGATTTTTATTTTTGAAAACTACTTATATACTAATATTATGAAACTTTAACAAAGACAAAAAATTTACAAAACTCAAATAAGCTGTTTTAATGAGCTTATGGCCCAACAGTGGATATAAGAGCTTATTTGGGTGTTATAAGCTCAAATAAGCTTGAACACTGAAACCAAAGCTAGAACAAGATGGAATAAGGTACAAGCTATTGAAATGAAACTAAAGAATGAAAAGGAGCACACTGATAAGCTAAGAAAAGGCAAATAAGCACTTGACTGTGGTGATGAGAAACAGAAAATGGGACAAGTTTCAAGCTTGTAGCAGCCCTAGCTAACAAGCTCCAAACTGAAAAATAAAACTTGACAACTCAAGAAGACCAGGTTGGCTTTCCAAAGAACTAGAGAACTCAGGATTTGGACAAGTAATAAGCTTGATGCAAGCTTATCAATTGAGGCTTATTTTCTGTGCACAGGACAGATAGACAGAACAGGTACTCTCAATAAGCAGTTGAATAAGCACTCAAAAAGCCAAAAAACTAAGAACTATCATTTTTATATTTTTCTTTACCAACTAGACTACAAATCCCCAAGAGCTTTTAAACTGGATCCTATTAATGAACCCACAATGAAATTCCAAACTTTATTCAAAAACGACCTTTTGAAATTTTGACTTTTTGAGAAAAACCAAAAAGTTGACCAAAATGAGATTTGAGTTGATCTAATTCACTGAATATGTTATGTTAAGGTGAGATAAGACTAACTAGAGCAATATTATCAACTTTCTAACACAAAACAATGATCTTGGATCATGAATCTGTCAACAGTGACTGCAAGATAAGATCCAAAGTGATTTTTTTGACTTTCTTCCAAAGAAGTGTTGATTTTCTTGACTTGTTCAAGTTAATAGGCACTAAAGTAACATAGACCAAAGACTTTTACTGTATAAAACTCTTTTTATCACAATCCAACAGTCTAAAACAAACACCCCTTATATGACTGTTTTGAAATTTTTACAAAGCAATTCACAATTTCAAACCAAAAACTTGATTACAGACCTTGTATAATCTATTGTTATGACTAATTAAGCTTTAAACAACACCTTATTACAACAGTAAATAAGAAATGATTAAGAAGCAGTTTTCACTGTCCAAATAAGGTTTTTACAAAATACAAATTTAAGTAAACAACCTATTGATTTTAATGATCAAACACACTAAATTATGATTAGTAAACAAATAGAAACAGAATTTAGAGCTAATACACTAGTGTAACAGTGAAATGCCAAATTGGCTAAAAATGCTTACAAGAGCTTCCAAGCTTAAAACTGAGAACTAGGATATGAAACCAATTCCTATATGCTCTCCACAGAGCTCTAAACCAAGGCCATCCAAGATAAACCTTGCTCCAGCTTTTCTTGTACCTTTCAAGTGATTTTTGATTTTTGACTATTTTCTTGGTATTTTTTGTGATTTTTTCTGTTTTTGAAACTAAACTGAATTTTAAAGTTGCTAAAAGCTTGCTTAAGCTTTCTTGGAGCTTAAATGACTTATTCTAGTCCATACAATCAACTGAAAACAACATTTGATACAACATGAAATTTTGCATAAATATGAGAAATTTCATAAACTGAAATACACTTTAACACTTGAATTAAAGGTTCACAGAGGCTTTCTTATATCAATAGAACTTGAAATACAAAGTTTTTAGATAAAAACATACACTTGAAACTTAAAAATGCTAAAAACGACAATAAAAGCTTAAAATTACACTACACACTTTGATACATTGCTTCTACTGCCCACTTTATAGACTTTTCCACATCTTTGAGGTACTCTGAATGTTTCCCACCAAACTTGAGCCATTGGATCTCTCAAATTAATCATAACCATCCACCTTGCATTTTGGCGCCAAAAATTCTTCAAAGCAGGTTTTTATCATTAATTGAGTTTGGTTGAAGTAATTAAAGGTTTTGGAGTGTATAGGAGTTGGAGGGGACATGGTATGGGAGGGGGAGTTGAAAAAGTGGGAAAACCAGTCATGGTTTTGAGGTTTCAGGCTTGGGAGAGACAGTGTACAGTGTTTCTGGTATAAGGGCGCGTTTAGTGGGTTTGACTTCTGTTTGACCGTGGAGTATTAATATCAAAGGGGTCAAAATGGGTTGTGACCTGGGGTCAGAATAAGTTTTGGACTGGAGGTCAAGGCTCAAGGGGTCAAGGCAGTTGGGTTTGGGCTAGCAGGGCTTGTATATTGGATTTGGATTGGGCCTTAGATATTATATTGTGTCCGTTTGGTTTAATTATTAAACAAGGACCAAAAGTGAAATTTTGCCAAACTCCAAGGACTGAAATTGAACATTTCCAAACTTCTCACAAGGACCAATTTTGACAAACATTGATAAAACAAGGGCCCTTTTTGCATAAAATCCATTTTCAAAGGTCCAAGGACTATTTTTGTAAATTTCCAAAGTTTGAGGACCTTTCTTGCCAATTGACCAAAGAATCATTCAAGGATCATTTTAAACAACTTAGAATACTTCAGGGACCTTGAATGATAAATTTCCACATTTTTGAATTCCAGGGACTAGATTTGACAACTTTTAAAACTTGGGGGACTAAAACTGCCAATTTTGCAAACTTGAATCATTTTTCATCTGATTTTGATATTTTTGCAATTAAAACACATAAAACACTGATTTGTGATAATTTGATCATTTTGATGTGTTTTTGAGTGTTTTCAGATGATTTTGCAGTTTAGATTATGTAAAAATGATGAGTATTTGGACACTCATCACTCGTCCGCTCCCCTGGCCGCGGTAATTCTTGTTGCGGTTGCTACTCTGGTCAATGGATTGTCTCCTAGGTTGTTCCTGTAACCTATAGTTTGAGTAGCCTTTCTTGCTGTCCGTCGCAACGGCTTCTCCTTGGATAAAGGACCTTGTGCGTTTCATAAGTTCATCAAATGTTTGGGGGATCTTGTCGTTCAACCTTTTGATGAGTTCTGGGTTATTGATCCCGTACATGAACCCTGAGATTTTCAGTACTTCGGGGCATGGCTTAACCTGTATGCATTCATCTTTGAAGCGCTCCACATAAGCGCTTGTAGATTCCCCTTGGTGCTGTTTTACCCTGGCGAGTTCGACAGGGTTTTGGCGCACTTTTTTCTTTGAGTGAAATTCAAGCGAAACGCCTTCCGCAACTCTTCAAAGCCATCAATGCTTCTACGTGGAAGCTTACTGAACCAGTTTCGCGCATTTCCCACTAATGTAGAATTGAACATGTGGCACCACACAGGTTGTGGAAAACTATAATGGGGGGGAGGGTTGAATAGTTTTGCCAATTAAAACTTCCTTTTAATCTATTTAGATCGACTTATGTCAATCTATTGGATGTGTGTGTTGGATGTTGATAAACAAGCATATAAAGATAAGTAATGAAAAGACAAGAGTAAGAAGCACAAACCATAACGCGAGTATTTATAGTGGTTCGGCTACAAGGACGCCTTCCTTGCCCTACTCCACTCCCCGAGTCACCTACTCGAGAGTTCATAAACACTACACCAATCTCCTTTTGGCGGAGAAGCCTTCAGAACGTCGCCTACCCTTTTTCCGGTGTTAGGCTAACCACCGGGTTCTTTCACTCCAAGGTGAACCACACCTACACAATGTCGCCTACCCTTTATAAGGTACTAGGCTAAGTACCTAGTTCTTTCACTCCAAGGTGAACAACACCTTCACAACGTCGCCTACCCTTTATTAGGTACTAGACTAAGCACCTAGTTCCATTGCAATGGAGTAACTACTACCACACTACACCAACGACTAATCCCAAAGAAGATCTACTCCTTTACAACATCATCAAGGATATCAATATCCTTGGATCTAATACTAGTCTATCTTGTACATCGAAACACACCATATCGAATGTACATCTAACGCACCTTTCACTAATGCCTTTGACTAGATCTACAAGACACCCTTCACTAATGTCTTGTGTCTTGAGACTTGAGACATCTTTCACTAATGTCTTCAAAACTACACTTCTTACAAGAAAGAAAGGAATCATCAACAAGAAGACTTCTGTAGCCTTGATGATGAGGAAGCATGGCAACTCATGGACTTGAGCTTGCTCAACTTCAATAATATATTTGTCTTGACAACTTTTCACTAATGCTTCTAGTCTTGACTTCTAAGCACCTTTCACTAGTGCTTATGATATAGATGATAGATACCCTTCACTAATATCTTTGTCTTGACACTTGAGACATCTTTCACTAATGTCTTCAACACTACACTTCTTACAAGAAAGAAAAGAATCATCAACAAGAAGACTTCTGTAGCCTTGATGATGAGGAAGCATGGCAACTCATGGACTTGAGCTTGCTCGACTTCAAAGGTGGTGATCTTGCCTTTAAGAGGAACCTAGAAGATCACACAAAAACAAAACTACAAACATAGATCTTTTGGATCTGAGGTTAGTGAGTTTTTAACTCAGGAAGAAAGTGTGTTAGAAAGGGGTGAGAAACAATGAAGAAATGGCTCACTATTTATAAAAGAAAAAATCTACTGTTCCCCGGATCCCACGGATCCCTTCCACAAAGGATCCGTCTAGCGTTAAGCTAGGGATCCGTGGGACACTCCCTTTTACCCATGGGTATTTTGGTTATGGGTCATGGGTCATGGGTTGAACCATGGATCTTTAGCTAGATACAATGTATCTCTTGAGTGCAATGCACTTAGTCACTTGGGTATGGGTTGATCCATGGGTTATGGATACTATCCATGTGTGATATAAGCATGATGTCATGCAATGGGTTATGGGTCAAGATCCATGGGTCATGGGCTTTGGGTTGTACCCAACTACATTCAATGTATTTGCCCAATGGGTTATGATACTTAAGTTTCTACCCATTTACATTACCCAATATACTACATACTAGTTATGTGTATATTTTACCCAAATATGTAAACACTAGTTGTTGTACATATGTAATATTAAATCATAAAATCACTTATACTTGTTTTAGTGTTTTATGTGAAAATGTGAATATGTTAGAAACTATTAGTTCAAACCATTTATGTATTTTATTTGTTTCGTTAAAATGATTTTACGTTTGTTATCGACAAAACATTAGAAGATCGTAAAATATAAATAAACGTTTTTACGGCTTATTTGTATTAACAAACATCTTCCAAGAGTCGATCAACATCTTTTCTTAATAATTTCTTTTTACGTTTTGTATTTGAAATCGATGTTTCTGTTTGTTCGAAAACTCTTTTCATAAGTCCAAGTTCCTTGTGAAAGGCCCTTTCCCAATATAAGGCACACATTTTCAAATTTCGGACATGAGGTAAAATTCTTTTCTGAAAAATATCTCTTTGTTCTCTCACAAGAGGCGATTGAAAATGTTCAACTTTAATTTCAGATTGGAATTCAATTTCACGTTCCAAAAGTTTGATGTCCGAAATGAATGTTTCAAAATATTTAAGAATTTGACATTTTTCGGGTAAGGTTTTGACTTCACTGAGTGAAGGTAAAGGACCATTAACTTGTGCAGTATTGGATTGGGGACCAACATTAGAAGACTCCGAATTAGGTGTGATAACCCAAGCTGTGTTAGAAGTATCCTGTTGTACGACGAAAGTGATGGCTTTTGAATAGTTAAATGGTTTGTTATAAACAAAATTTTCTAATTCTGATCGACTCTCGTCTTCTGCATCTAATTCCTCTTGACGATTATATTCAACAACACTCATAATGGAATCATCAATTCTATGCTCTGCAGTGTAAACTTCAGGATTTGGTTTGAATGCTCTATTTGAAAACTTAGGTTTGTAATCAGCAAGATTTGGTCCATATCCATTTGGATTTGGTTTGAAAGTAAACTTTTGAATCGTTGTGATTGATTCACCATGTTTATAAACAACATTTCGAAACTCTTTGATTTTGTTTTGTAAGTCGACAATTTCCTCAGGATAGTCATCTATTCGTTTCGTTGAATGCTTTTTGTACTCAGAGAACTGTTTTTGACAAGTTAACAACTTAGACTTGGCTTTTTGAGTTTCCAAAGTGAGAGCGTTAAGTTGTTGTTTATGATCATATTTCAGTTGTTCTATTTGAGGCAACAAAGCATTCTTGGATGCCACTAGATCACGTATCTGTTGTTCTAATGATTTTTTTGTTTTGGTAAGATTTAGCAAAAGCGACTTCAAAACATTTTTCACGTTTTTCTTGAGTTTGAAAAATGTTGAGTTGGTTTTTTAAGCATTCAATATCCCTAGTTAACTGTGCATTTTTGTCCTTTAATTGCTTATTGAGGTCCTTGCATATTTCCAGTCAGGATTGTTGGTCTTTAAGTAAGGTCATGAGCTCAGACGGATGTTCAGCTTGTTCAACGTGATCGTCAAATATAACTGCGGGATCTATTTGATTATCATCGGAATGAGATGTAGACGGCTCATGTTGAACAATCTGATCCTCGTCGGATACATGTGTAGGCGGAGATATCATATCAGTAATTAATATGGTTTGATCCGGTACCTGAGACAAGCCGTCAGTGTCATACACTTGGTCTGTGTCACTCATGTGGAGTTCGTGCATGTTTGCCATCAACATAACTACTGCATTGGCCTGCAAATCCTCCATATCATCATCAGAATCTGCATTTTCCATGAAACTCTGTTCCTTGTTTGTAAGAGTTCCACCAGTTTCATCCTTAAGAGCCAAGAGTAAAGCCTCTTTGTGATAAGCGCTGCCTCTTGTCCTCGGATTTGGGCATGCATTAGCCAGATGACCCTTCTCATTACAGTTATAACAACGAAGACCATTAACCCCATTCTGAACATTACCCTGTTCAACCACTAGAGCCCTTTTTTGTTGTGCAACACCCATGTTATTCCTTCCCATTGGATTAAACCCTTGACCACTGCCCATCTGACAAACATTACCACGATTCTGAATTCAACACGTCCATTGTTAACAACAGCCTGATT